>JAVDBV010053448.1:0-11798 GCA_032619315.1 Piper longum
CTGCTCATATATATATATATATATGAGCAGTTGATAGCTAGACCAGGTCGACCCTTAACTTAGGGTATCCCAACTAGGCTTCCCCAAGGCAGAGGGGCTGTCCCTCAATCTAGGTGGCTAAGTTGGAGGGGCGACCTGATTCGGCCATAGAAGGTTGAGATAATGGGATCTTGCCACCCTGCATTAGGGTAGCTTCTACCATAGCCTTTAAAAAAAGTTTAAGAAACAAAATAGCAGTAGGTGGTAGCCAAAATGACCTCAGTAGCCGGATATGGCTTAGGTGGGCACATCCACTTGCTCCCACCATTGACCACCGTGACTAGGTTGCATCAGAATCAAATATTGATTATATTGTTTTGAAGATCCAAATCCAATGGCCTATGATAAGATTTGGATGTTGGGTTTGTCATACATCGATCGTGGATGACGTTGATGAGTTATATATAGGCTAATGAGAAAGCTTTATTTTTTTAGCAAACTTTTGAATTAAGAGAGCACATAACACTTGTTGCAAGTCTCTTTTAGGGCTTATTGGGGCCTAACATTGATATTAGAGTCATTTGAGTTTTGGTGCTTGTCTATATCGATTATAGAACTCTACTTTATTCCGCCTAATGATTTAAAGGGAGTTTGCTAGACGATGAAAGTTTTGGGGACGCCGATGTATAAAGGGGAATTGTTGAGTTTATCTTATATCGGCCGTAGATGATGTTAGTACCTTATATATAAGCTAATAGAAAAACCTTATTACTTAAACAACTTTTGGATTAACATACCTATAATGCCAATTGTAAGTCCCTTTTGGTGCCCAATAGTGATATTAGAGCCATGTTAACTTTAATATTTGCCTACGTTGATTTTCTCTTTCATGGGTTATGCCTAATAATTTAAAGAGAGTTTGTTAAGGGATGATAGTTTTAGAGACGTCCGATATGTGAAGGAAAATTGTTGAATTTGTTATATATCGGTAGTGGATTAAGTGAGACCTATGACAATTGGGGCATAACACTGGACTGGATGGCTCGATCTAGTCTGGGAGTGGCGGAGTTTGAGTGGCTGTTTTCTTTCTATTGGTTGCTTTGTTTTATTTTTCCATTTGTGGTACAGTTTACTGGAGTTAGAAGTGGATACGCGGTTGCAACAGATGAGAGTTGGTATTTAAGTTTTATGTCCATCTGAGAGTTATCTCACTTGCGAACAGCCCTTGAAATCTGAGAGTTATATTCCACGTGGAATACATTCCAAATATTGGCAGGAGAGAAATATATTGGTAAAACCAACTGGTTAATAAAAAAACGCAAAAACAAAAAATGTTTGAGATTGACTTTCGTATTGGCCCCTTCCCTACAACCTCTTTTTCATCCATTCATCTCACATTACCCGCCACAAATCCCATTTTTAAGTCCTTGTTCTTCACTAAATGGCACAGCTCCTCCGATTCATGAAGCCCTCCATCGAACCTACCCACATCCAAAAATACGCCGGCAAGCATGTATTTAATCGATCTTTATTATTATTATTACTATTATTAGTACTATTTAATCTTCTTTGATTTGTATTCAGTGTTTTATTTGCATTTTTTAAAAAATTTTAAAATTGTGGGGCAGGTGGGACTGGATGCTTATTCTTGGCTCCACAAGGGTGGTAAAAATGATCTTGTTATTTATTCTATATCCTTTTTTATGAGGCAATGGATTTCTTTATATATATAAAAATGATAGTGATTTGGAATTGAAGATTTATTTTGGGTACATCGATGCTTTTGTAACTTATTCATGTCGTATGGAGCTGTGCTTAAATTAGAATAACGAAGCTAGCAGGCGTTATATACAGTACTTTATGCACCGAATCGATCTTCTTCGTCATTTCAATGTCACTCCTGTTGTTGTATTTGATGGGGTAGCATCCCCTGCAAAGCTGCCACCGAATGTGAACGCAAGAAGTGAGTAAGCATATGCTCTTTTAGTTTAGTGTGAGTGCCTCTGGGGAAACTGTTCATTTTTGGATAGTCTTGTTAGCTTGGAATGTTTGTCCCATACTTAATAACACACATAGATAACTTTTTTTTTATGGCACACTTTCTCTTTCCATGTTGGATTGGTTTAACTAGTAGAAGAGATGCTAATTGTGCTTCCATATTGCGTTACATGATATGCTTCCATGTTCTAGTTTACTAAATTTAGCAGGAAGGAACTCCAACTCCCTCAACTAAAATTGTCAACTACCTCCTCACATAAACATTGAAAACAAAATAGGTGTTGATAGTAGCATGCATTATTATCTGCATTGTTCAATTGCCAAGGACCATGATTGGTTTATAGATACAGTGTTCTTCCTAGTGCTCATTGCTAGATTAAAACGTTGTAATGGAGTTGTAGTTTAGTGTTTGTTTGCACTGTTCAAATCTCTATTCTTGGACACTAAAGTGTATGCACGTTTAATTCCAATTCCTGGAACTGAGGAAAGAAAATCACAGCCCGCTAAAACGCACATACCTGAGAAAGACATTAAAAAAATGAGAAAAATTTTTTTTAGTGAAAACAAAGTTTAAGATGAACAAATGATTGAGTAAGCCCGACAAGGAAAGAAGTGAAAAGAAAGAATCAAATGCATTGGTGGGTTTCTGCTAAATTAATGGGTAAAAACCCCATAATCAGAATACTTATTATTTCCTTTAACCAATGGGAGTAGCAATAAAAGTTTTGTAAATATGAGGAATTTGCATTTTTAATCATCCTATCATGGTATCGAAGTATTAGTTTGTAAAACTAACGACGTATAGAGAAGATCTGCAGGGCTGTAATCACACACTTGACAATACTAGAGACATTAACATCATAGAGTGGTTTGGCTGGAGCAGTAGACAACCTGGAGAATTAGATAGATTACCTGTGAGCATTTTGTAATTAAATAGCGCGAAAGAAAGACCATCAGATAAAGATGTAAACATATTTTCCAAAACAAGCTCTTCCCCATTTCCATAACGATCCATTTTGAAAATAATCTGTCATTGCAGAAATGTAACATATTAGTTGCAACTTCAAGAGACACGAGGAAGTAGCACTGTTGAAACGTACGGATTTGCAGCAATAAGAAACTAGGTCACTGTCTTCCGTTATCACAGCTTCAACTCCACCGTGTTCTTCAAGTGTGATGAGATAGGCTAATTGTGCATAAGCCTCATATGGAGCAACAAAAAATTCGACTTCTTTTATTTCAAGACCTGGAAAGTTTACAGAGCTTAGGCTGGAAGGAATTAAAACAAAATCATATCAAAATATGTTGACTGCAGATAATAATTAATCTCGCCTGATAAGTTCTGCGCCATTGATGGAGTGATGCACACAGCTTTCTACCAAGAAAAAATAGGAAAGAAATCAGCATATTTGAAGCCAAAAGTGTGCAAGCTAATATTTTGGAAGGCGAATGGTCGGGTAAGTGACCATAAATTAACCACGGCAGTAAGAAGGTAGATGAGAATTTATAGATTTCAGATTATTAAATAAGTGATGGTTGATTATTAAGCACGGCAGTAAGTAGGTACATTTCTACAAGACTACAAGCGTACAACACCAATCAGCAAAATGTAAAAACTCACTGAGCATCAACGCCAATTTTATAAGGGAACATTCTGACCGTCACAGCAGGATAAGCAGTAACTAGTCTTACACCTCAACTTTCAAGCAACGTATAACATAACCCTGCAATTCGATAACGCCGTGTAGACAAAGATACAAGTTGAAAATTTTCAAATGCCATAAAATAATAAATGTATGGTGTTTATCAGCTTCCTTGTCAATTTGGTCTAATTATATAAGAGAAGCTTTTCTTATTAACACTTAAATCATAAGAGAACTGAACATACTATTACCTGGAAAGAATCGATAGCCGCAGTCATGTTACCTTTAGCAAGCTCTAATTTTGCAGAAGCAGGATTAGCATCTCTTCTCCTACGTATAGAGAAAGTGTGCCATAAAACAACTGATGTAGAATCTGAAAGAAAAAGCTATCCTGATAACAATCCTTTCAAGACAATGATGGTCCCAATCAGCAGAAAGCATTGCAATGAAGCAGCCGCACTGAACAAATTATTGGTACCATCTACACCCAGTAAAAATACTGCTATACACTCCGAAAAAAAATTTTATCCTGATGACAATCCTTTCAAGACAACAAAGGGAGCGGCTTATGACAACAAGATCCAAACCGTAGAGCAGAATACTACAATGGAAAGCAGCCAATGCGAGGAGGGTTGGTTATAACTAGAAGTCAAATGGAAATGAACCAAGAACAGGAAAAGGAAGGACAAGCAACAGAGCCTTGTGGAAAAATTTATTATTTGAAGAGAAAAGTAGAGGTAGTGGATTATGATTTAGATGTTTGTTCAAGTGAAAGGGTCTCAGTTTTGACAAGTGTGGTCAGCTCAAACAATGTTATCTGCACAACACCAGCATCACAAACAAGTGTGAACTCCAAGCCAAATAAGAATTTGAGAGCAGGCATAGGAGGGTTGGTTATAACTAGAAGTCAAATGGAAATGAACCAAGAACAGGAAAAGGAAGGACAAGCAACAGAGCCTTGTGGAAAAATTTATTATTTGAAGAGAAAAGTAGAGGTAGTGGATTATGATTTAGATGTTTGTTCAAGTGAAAGGGTCTCAGTTTTGACAAGTGTGGTCAGCTCAAACAATGTTATCTGCACAACACCAGCATCACAAACAAGTGTGAACTCCAAGCCAAATAAGAATTTGAGAGCAGGCATAGGAGGGTTGGTTATAACTAGAAGTCAAATGGAAATGAACCAAGAACAGGAAAAGGAAGGACAAGCAACAGAGCCTTGTGGAAAAATTTATTATTTGAAGAGAAAAGTAGAGGTAGTGGATTATGATTTAGATGTTTGTTCAAGTGAAAGGGTCTCAGTTTTGACAAGTGTGGTCAGCTCAAACAATGTTATCTGCACAACACCAGCATCACAAACAAGTGTGAACTCCAAGCCAAATAAGAATTTGAGAGCAGGCATAGGAGGGTTGGTTATAACTAGAAGTCAAATGGAAATGAACCAAGAACAGGAAAAGGAAGGACAAGCAACGGAGCCTTGTGGAAAAATTTATCATTTGAAGAGAAAAGTAGAGGTAGTGGATTATGATTTAGATGTTTGTTCAAGTGAAAGGGTGTCAGTTTTAACAAATGTGAACAGCTCAAACAATGTTTTCTGCAGAACACCAGCATCACAAACAAGTGTGAACTCCAAGCCAAATAAGAATTTGAGAGCAGGCATAGGTAACAAATCGATTTCGCAAACTCAAGCCAAGAGTTCAGAAAATGGAAAGAATCTTTATATTAAATTTTTTCACAAGACGATAGGCTGTAACTTATTTCATTTATTGTATGCCCCTTGATTCCAGGGAGTATTAGCATGGAAAGCATTCATCTACACATCAGAGCTCCTGTTGTGACTGCAAAGATACTGGGCAATCAATTTTTTTGGTTCTATTGGAATTTGCGACTGTGAAGCTTTCTGAAGATTGCAGGTTGTGAACTGTCCTGCAGTGGAGGAAGTCAAACTTTAAACTATCCCTGCTTCGATTTTGTAACATCAATGATTTATCTCTTATTTCAGGGCTCTTTTTTCCAAATGCGCCTGATGTTTACCTCAAGAGTAAAAGAGGATGAATATCATAATTACTTAATAAAAACAGATATTGAATATTTTTTTCTTGATTGCATGATGAAGTCTATTTACTGCTCATAACAAAGCAATGCAATCTGGAACTTGCCAATTTTCATTCTCGAATACATAAGCGTCTCACAGCAACATCCAGCACAACCTCAACGTAGTGTCCATCACTTCGTCTTCTTCTGAAGCAGATCTTTGAACCAATATGCAGACATCTTGGGGTACCTCTTGAGGTCTTTGTAGTCGACATATACAATCCCGAACCTTGAAGTGTATCCAGAACGCCATTCAAAATTGTCGAGCAATGACCAAGCAAAGTATCCGATGACATTAGCTCCATCGTCAATTGCCTTCTTGAGCTGAATCAAGTAGCTCTTGTAGAAGTTAATTCTGGTAGTGTCATGCAAGCCTTTGGTAAGTGTTACATTTCCGGGGTCATCCATGCCTGTGATCAGTGATGTAAACAGAATATGAAGCAAAACTTGTTAATTTTTTCAAACGGAGGTTTCACCTGTTAATCACTACAGTCAAATTCAGAGTTTTTAAGACAAGGCATTCATGTTCTTACCATTTTCAGATAAGATAACAGTTGGATTTCCATAGTGTTCTTTGATGTAGGTTACAGCTTTGTACATGCCCCATGGCACCATGTACAGCCAATAAGAATGTGCCTGCAAACATGTATAACTGGAGTAAATTAGCATTGAATTTCATTACCAAACTGTCAAATCGTCAATCCTGTATTGTTAATGATATGATGAATTTAATAGATTCCATCTTTTACCATAAATTTAGACAGGAAAAGTCAATTGCATAGAAAAAATGAAAATAATTTTATCCAGAAACTGAAAGAGTTCTTAGCATTCTGATCACAAACTGAAATAAAAAAGAAAATCGAAAAAAAATTGCAACTTCAGAGGACTTCATAGGCCTAATGCTTCCTTTGTTAATTTGTTTTGTGGTTCATTTCTTTTAAAAATGCATTTGCTCTGACCCCTTCGCTATAGAAACAAGTGAATGATGTTTTACAAAAATCAGCAACAAAAAATCTTAAAATGGCTTTGCTAATTGCTAGTTAGCAATGATGAGATTTGACAAATAATTTTAAAAATGGGTAATTACCCTTGGTCCAATAGGAACTCCCTTGCGTTCAACTGCACGTTGAAATCAAAGAGGAAATATATTAATATCAAAATGATATAAAACATAACACAGTGAAATTAAGGAAAAAATCATAAACAATAAATCATACATGCAAAGCCCACATTCCAGTCCTCCTGATAGCCTGTGACCTTTGGCTTGGGTCTATGTGGATCATACATGTAATAAGATGTATACTGATTAATACCCACATAATCTATGGAACCTTTCACCATTTTTATATCTTCTACACTAAATTTAGGGAGTCTACTCCCCACAATATTTTGAATAGTTTCTGGGTACTCTCCATAAACAATAGGATGAAGAAACCTGCAAATCAAAACAAGATTTGATATCATTTTACTGCTAAGTTTGTGATATAGTTGAGCTGGTGAGTACACTACCAGCCAACATGGAAGTCTCTTGCCCTTTGAGCTGCATATTGATCAGCTTTGGATCTAGTCAGTGGCTCATACCAAACAAAGTCCAAAAGAATTCCTATCCTTCCTTTTTGTGTAGCCTGTAAGTAAAACAACTCTTCTCATTGCCTTATATTAAATGAAGAAATTGTTAAACTCATCAACAAAAACCATTTCTTACTTGATATTTCGTCCGATATCTCTGAACAGCAGCACCATGAGCTAGAATAAGATTGTGGGCAGCAATGTATGGCTCTGTAGCTGAATTTCCTTCTGTACAGTTTCCATATTCCTTGGAACATCTCCCTGGTGCAAAAATACCATTGTCATAGCCAAGAGCAGCAACTACTCTTGGCTCATTGAAAGTAAACCAGTTCTTTACTCGGTCACCAAATGTCTTGAAGCAGAAATCAGCAAAATCTGCATAGTCCTTCCTGCAAGTTATGATTCCAATTCCCAAATGTTAATATTTTCTTCCATACACTACAAGAACAGATATATAAAAAAATACACTAAGAAATGATCAGAGATATATAAAACTAACAAATTTTAGGATCAACTAATTCAGAAGAAAAAAAATAAAGAAAACCGCAACAAAAAGTAAAATTTGATAGTACAACTCAAGTTACTACTCTACTTACACGACATTGCGACTTAGCAACCCTTTATATTTTTCTTCTAGAGCTTCAGGGAGATCATAATGGTATAAATTTGCATAAGGAGTAATTCCTGTCAATCCAATCAAAATGTTATTCTTCTGAAAGTAAAGTTAACGGAAATGCACAATGAATCAACCTTTTGAAAGCATGTAATCAATCAGCCTATTGTAATATGCCACTCCCAACCAGTTCACTTTACCCACTCCACCTGCACAAAAGGAACAGAGAGATATGCTACTTTTAAATATAAGTTCTCCAATCATTAAAACTCATCAAGAGTGAAGGATCTTTTTTTTCAATTACTCGGGAAAATTCTAGACCAGGAGATTGAGAATCGATATGCATCAAAACCAATCTTAGCCATGATATTAACATCTTCCTGCAACAAAAAAGCAAATTAGTGCTATTTTAACACTGTGATAGTCACATATATGAAAATGCACTTTTCCCATTCCTTACTTCCCATCCCCCAGTAAGCCAAACACCATTTCTTACTTTTACAAATTGCAATGTAATCAAAAGTAGATTTTTATACTTCTTATAAAACTCTTCTAAATAGTTGAAACATTAAATGTGTAGAAGTCAAATCCAAAACCACACAATGCGTCAGCAAACAGCTTATCTATCTACAGCCCCAAACTGAGGAGTTCATCACAATGTAGTGTTCTTACTTTATATCTGTGGTATTCATCCACCGAAACATCTCCTGTCCCATTATTTGCAACAATTCCTACCAACACAGCCACCAAAACACGCAAAAACAAACAATCAGAATTTCAGAAACTTTAAGATAAGAAAATAAATACCCACCAGAAAGGAAAAGAACAATTATACAATCAACATTCTTATGAGGAAATAAGACGAAAAATTCATAGAAAAAGAAAGTTACCCACCAGGTTTCTTGACAAATACATCCCAGATACTAGGGCCCCGGCCATCATCCTTGGCCATGCCTTCAACCTGGTAAGCAGAGGTAGCTGTCCCAAAGACAAAGCCTTTGGGGAAATTACCTCGGCTAAGTCCTCCTGTGTCCAACCACCCAACAGACTCCTCCCTCCACTCCATCTCTGCAAGACATTGTACTACAAAAACAGATCGGAGAAGCAGAAGCGGGAGGAAGAAAAGTGCCAGAGACCTCATCTTGAGCTAGATTGCAGTGACCAACAGCTCCACACTTCCTGCAACTTTAAAGAGATAAAAAAAAAAAAAGAAAAGAAAAGAAAAAACTACCATCTTATTTTACTGCAAGAATTTGTTTTTTTACCGCTCTCTGATTGGATTCACGTGCATGGTTAAATCTATGGGGACCCATGAGATTTTTAAGATTGAATACAACGTGTTGCTGCATGTTTGGGGTAATGATCAACCTTGATCTGGTGTTACTATGAGTGTTAAAGAACATGATTCTTTTGATTTGTTTGTCATAAACAAGGACAAGATCAAAGATGGTCTGGTGGATCCGTGAAATGGGTATAGTGGTAAAATTTGGAGAAAGGTTGATCAAATGACTGTCGGTGGTCAAAAGAGGATCAAGTAATTGGATTAAAAAGTGGTTTTCTCATTGTCTTTCAAGAAAAAAGGGTTTGTCATCTTCCGCGGAGACTTGCCGTGGAATTAAAATCATGCATGACCTCAGATTTTTTGGGCTTTGGAAAATAAAAGTCCTTATTTTATTCTTATAATAATCATATCGTAGGCACGTGCTAGACTCGGCAAACTTTTAACTGTGGAATATATCCTGACTTCAAAAACTTTTCAAGTCGGTTCAAATTATAATTTAAACTTAAATTTCACCAATAATCCATAATAATAAGACTATGAAATCGATTACATCTAGCTCTTCATTTAAAATAAGTGACGCGGGTGGAAAATGGGCTATATGTCACTAAAAAAAATTTTGCCAAATTTTTTGGTGACAAATTTGATATCAATTTGCCACCGAATTTCTGTGGTTAATATATTGATGGTCAATGATGATTTGTCACTGTTTTTATAATATTAATCACGGATTTAGCAATGATCTTCGATGACTTATTGTTCATAACCGTACAACCATCTATATTTTTTGTTGAAGGTTGAGATTATTGTTCTATGTTCTGTTTCAATCACAAATGTTTATGTGCCAAAACATGTGGTAAACCTTGTAAGACCTTAATTTGGTCTTGAGGGATAGGCCGAATCATGATATTATAATTTAGAAGCTATTTGTTACACTATTGCGTACAAATTTTATAGATGCGGATCTCAATCTCCATAGAGACTTAAGACAGACATCTGCTTGGTTTTTATAGAATGTATGCAGACTTTATACTACAAAGGCAGATCTTATACTTAAAGGAATCCTATATGACACCACTAGTCGAAACAGAAGTGGAATGTAAAACCCCATTTTCGGGTTAGGGTTTTATCCGATTTGAGTTTTGCCCTACTTGGGTCAATACCGAGTTGGTACGAGCGAGATCGAGCTATGAAGGTTTACACAGGGGCACAGTCAAGTGATCTAAAATTCCTATGATGCATGCAAATGAAATACCTAGAAAAATCCCAAACGCATACTAAACGCTGCAACGACCTAAATCTAAGCCTAAAATCCTATCTAATACATAAAAATAAATCAATATACCTCAGTATACACTAATAACTCATGATCTTATAATTTGCATGTTGGGCATACTCAGCCTCCATAGCATGTTTATACGGTCATTTAGGCCCATAATTTTAGATCACTCGACTGTGCCCCTGTGGGCCCATCTTGATCGAGTTTAGGGTTTCGAAGCAAATTTAACATTTTTGCCTCGATTCCCACCTATAAAGTCACTTTTAGGAGTCGAGTCAGTTTCGATTTTGGACGGTCTCGATCCGAGCTTTCCGTCCATATGTATATTGCATATACCTATAGGTGGGTCCCACTAGCCCACGAGTTGACGAAAGTTCAGATCGTGCCACGTGGCAAGATTTGGACCGTTAACGTCAGCCCTAGCTTCACCATATCATTTTTTCTAGATCTTCCACGATCTTCCACCATTTCATTGTGTTAACGCCGCCGCCACTTCGGCTCATCGCCGATGAGTCTATTCCTCGCCCCCGGCCACCGGACCGGCACCCCTATGACCGCCTCACGGCCGGCTTTCCAGTCATACCACTCACGACCACCGGCGCCGCCGCAATGGCCGCCGGTGAGGGAGTTTTTGTAGTCGGTCAACAACGGCGCCGCCACCGTTTGGGCCGTTTTCCGGCGCCGGCGAGCCACCATTGGCTAATCCGACTACCCCGATAGCTTCCCCTCACCTAGATCTACATTTTGAGACCAACATTGACCTCCGTCGTGGCCGTGATCGCCGCCGGCGACGTCTCCACACACGGCGGCGATGCTGCCCCTTTCCGACCATTTTCCGACCGACCAGCTACCGAACTCCGCCGGTCGACACCACCAGTAGCTCGCCCGTCCTCCCGTCTTTCGATCGTGACTGACGGCGGCCTCTGCTACACCACCGTCGGCGTTTTCCGGCGACGGGCACCGCCGCCCCTGTCTGGCCTATTTACCTGGTTCAAGGTCGCTTGTTCGCGATCGCGTCCGCCAGTCGCGACCACCTCTGCCAATCCGTGTCTGAGTCCGCCCATCCAGTTCAAGTCTTCCGAGCCAACCCGACCCAATTTCCAGCCCGGGTTAGTTCAGGCCATTCATCTTGGTTCGGTCCGGTTCAGCTCATTTTTGGACCATTATCGCCCGTTCTTGCACCGTTTTCGGTAATTCGAGAACCAATACATTAATTTATATGCATATTCACATTCTCTAACATGATTTAATATTTTGATGAATTTTCTTTAATTATTATTTTATTTATTTAATTATTTATTATTATTTATTTATTTTTATTAATATGTTTATCATATAAGTTGAATG
>JAVDBV010053450.1:0-34508 GCA_032619315.1 Piper longum
CCCCCCCCCCCCGCGACAGAGAGGGAGAGGAGGGTGGTAGTAGGGAGTAGAAATGCCACCGGGTCAGGTTTGTGAGGATCCTGACTTGGTATCAAAGGCCCGATCTTGAACCAAAAAATGCTTGTGTATATTTCCCTTGAATTTATAATCGAATCCCACCTATACCTCATTTACAAAGTCTGAACTGACCGAACCCAATCCAAAAGTAAATATGGCTTTCTTTGTTTAACATGAAAGAAATTAAAAATCTAGAAAATCTTTGCAAAAGCAATGATTTTCTACAAAAAAACTTGTCTATTTTTGTAGTATTTTATGTTAGATGTAATTTAGAGTTCCTCTAATTGCCCCTTTAAAATTTTATCACAACAAAATTTCTCAACTAAAACACAAGAAGAAAAAGGGAAATTTTTTTGGTAAGAAATTTTACATCATGACTAACTCATATTTAAGCCATAAATAATTTTTTGCTGAGCAAAATTTCATATACTGTACATTTCTTTCATGCCAACCCGAAAAACCCTCTATTGTGCATATTTCAAGTAAACTCTAATTTTTTTATAATAATTATTTTTCATTTTATAAGGTACTATATTTTGCAATATATTTCATAACAATAATAGGTTAAATATTTTAAACCAAAAACGAATATTATTTTGGATTGGGTCCATATATCGGGTTAGGTCCTATAAGACCAAAACATGGATCCGATATGAAGCGAGAATAAATTAATACTCCAACCGCTTGACCTGACTATAGGTAGGGGTTTTGGTTAGGGTGGGTACCCATTTTACTCAACTTGAAATTGGTGGCATCTCTTGCAAGGAGGGGAGGTGACAAAGGGAGGGGAGAGGAGGGTGGCAACAGGGGTGGTGGCAGCCCTCAAATTGATAAGTTGCTTGTTCATGGGTACTTTATAGAATTAGAGTAAAAACAAACACATGTACTTGGCATGATCCTTGGTTAAACCATTGCCCTATATCGTGGAGGTTTGAAAATATAGCAAGATCACAAAAATCGGTTACAATTGGACCCATATTATGGCACAATCTAATATCAGTGGTTCTTGGGTACTTTTGGTTCTCTCATGGGCTAGTTTTCTTTCAAAAGTAGGTTGAAAATTTTGTCAAACACCCTTCTCGAAGCATGCATGACGCTTGGTTGGTTCAAATATAGAACAAATCGTTATACTTTTATTGCTTTGATAGCTACCTCAAATGGCGCCTAAATTTTGGTCAACTTACAAAAGAGAAGTTTCTACTTAGTCAACAAATGCTCTCTCTCTCTCTCTCTCACGCGCACACACACACACATACGCTCGCCAATTCTTTGATGATGAGATTGGATGAGTTTTAGTTTTTCCTCAAACAAACATGCAAGTCTCATCTTGTAGCCACTTTTCATTGATTATATTGCTCCTATTTAGTATGATTATGACATAAGAATTTTTCCAATGGCTTCAAGATGCATCGCGACAAACTGCATTCATAATTGTCTATTGTTGTCTTCTCTTTTAGATTTCCGGAAATAATCCCTCATGCTCCTTTTAAGAGCTTTGTTTTTTTTTTTTTAAATCGTTGAGGCTGTTGTCTCTTTTTGTATAGTTCTTCCCTTTTGGATCCTTAAATGAAATTTTACCTTGAGTAACGACTTGGCCCGAGTGCAACATGATGGGCCAAGTAATTTTTGCAAAGGTGGTTAACAAAGTTGAAAATTTATAGACCATCCCTACTAATAAATCATATCTTATCTCAAGAAGTATTGGATGTTGGACTAATTTTGGGATATCTCAATCCACCTATTTTATGAAATTCTGTCATCGGAATTCTTGCACGTGGTCAATGGGCTTAGAGGCCTAGCCCATGTCCAATCTAGCCCACTATTTATAGTCTCAGGTTTGCTTTCATACCATTTATAACGACACTCAACCCAAGTGCAGCAAGATGGTCTAAGTCATTTCTTAAAAAATAGTTAATTAAGTTGAAAATATGCAAACTATCCACACTAATAAACCGGATTATTTAGGGGATATTTCATTTAGAAAAAAGATTCGACAATATGGCTTGAGCAAAAAATGTTAATATCATGTATTATACGTGGAAATTTTGAATAATTTATGCTTGTCTTGCTTCTTCTTCTTCTTCTTCTTCTTCTTCCTCTTCCTCTTTTTTGTTTTTTGCTTTTAGGTTGGGCCCTTTGATTAACATCTTTGCATTTTACTTTTTTATTCCATTTATTAATTTAGTATCTCCTATTGTATGTTGTGAACTTGCTTGATCTTATGTAGACTTCTAACTTCTCACTTTGTACTGGCCTACAAATTCTTTTTCTGCATGTGCTGTATCGTAAAGGGCTCTGTATGGACTTTCTTCTCTTCAATCCTTAAAATCTCAAAGCATTCAAGGTTCATCATTGAATTTTCCGGAGGTATTAAATTTTTTGTTTACGAATTTGACTCTTCTCTATTATTACCGATTGCAGGAATACTGTATTAGGTTCAGTTTGTTTTAATCATTTGAGTGGTAATTCTAAGTGGTTTAACTATAAACATGTGTATCTTCATGCTTTGTTTTGGTTTTGTGTGAGAGTTGTTTTACTTGATTATATCTTTATTTTTCATTTGGAAGTTGCTTATTTTGGGACATCTAGTGATTTCTTACCCATAGAATTGAATAATTCCTAGGTCTGATTCTATTGAGGTTGTCTCTCCAATGCCGACTCTGATACCATAGAACGATAATTTGTAGTAATACTATTTGATGGTTTCATCAACATTGTAGGGTGAAATTGTGCCGAAACCGATTGATATGGGCAAAAGGTTGTGGACACTAGTCTCTACTAGGTATAAATTGAGAACGTATTCTCAATTTAGGGTTTTCTGTTCGAGGGACTGATTCGTAGTGATAAAACCAAAGACTAAATTGATTTCTTTGATTGATTATTGAAAAGAGAGAGTAAATCCCAAATTTATAGGCATGTGGGTCTTGACCAGAAAACCACTTGGGTTTTCATTGATTATGTATCATAAGTAACCTCACTATTTAGGTGTGAGCATAATTTGGTGAAAACCGAAAACTGAATCGAACCAATCTTGAATTAACAATTTTGTTCTATTCCAAAATAGTTCGGTTTAGTTTTCAGTAGGCCTGTAAAGAAATCGTTGTATCTATTGATATTTCGGTTTGGTTTGGATATATTGATATTTTGGTTTGGAACCAAACCGAACCAAATTAATCTAATTAAGCGATTGTTTTTAAAAAATATTCCAAAATTTATATTTTATATTAATTATCATGAATTTATATGATTAAATTTTATTTATTTAATATGATATATACAATTAAAATTACTTTTAAATGGTTATGTTCTCTAAAATAATGATCTAAATTTATTTAAATAATATAACATTTTTTAATAACTTATGATGTAATTCAGTTATTCTGTTACTGAACCAAATTATCCGACATTTTGGTTTGGTTCATTTTTGTTTTAAGGGTAATTCCGTTTGGGTTCGTTAACGAAATCCGGCCACTGTTTGGAATTCGCTTAATTTGGTTCGGTTTTAAACAAGATTGACAGAACCGGATCAACCAAATACTCACTCCAACCGCTATTAATAAACCGTAAGTCCATATAGGAATTGACTTGACCGACTTAGAAAGACCTGTCTAGACAATTGATACAACCAACCTACATATATGATATCTACTAAATAAAGAAAGTATCCTAACATTATCACTTCTTGGTATACAGAACTCAAAGATTGTTGCTTAGATAACTCACTTATCACACCTGTTCTATACGCAAATACCTATCTTGTCAGGTGCATGAATTTGTGCCCCTCTTGGCAACCCAATTCCAGATGCCTGAAAGATGGTTAAATTATTTGTTCCAATTTATTGACTTTAATCTTGCAATTAAAGTGGTGGATTCTGCTTTGTGAACGTTATGTAATTTTTATGTATACTTATGGAACCATTATTCTGAATTTAGCTTTCTGTCCTCAATTGTTATATATGCTTCTGCATTAACATGTTCAAAGTTATTGTGGTGGGAAGGTAATATTAGGTGGGTTCATAAATGGTAATGTTGTGAAAAGAACTTATTCAATCATTTATGCGCTGGTTGGAGATTGTATCAGCTTAATTTCTTGCTAATGTTCTCTAACCAGCCTTATTATTGGTTCTTAATTTATGTGAAATTGTAAAGCGCTCGTTAATTACAACGTGCTTTATGAAGCCTTGGCGTCTAATTAGTCTAGTTCTCTAAAGCAATTTGCTAGTGCTCTTGGGCAAAGCTTACCCACTACCTTACTATCAGTAGAAGGAAAAGAGGTCAATCAAGCTGCTGTATCTTAAGATAGATGATCATTCCAACAAGGATATAAATATACGTCATAGGATTTGCTATGTTTGCTACTGGCTGCCATGTTAAATGGTTCAAGCAAAGTGAAGTGAAAAAGGCGTGATGCTTTGGCATAACTTGGTTGTTATAGAAAAAGATGTGGCTAAGTATGTTGGGTGATTCCAACATGGAAATTGGAATGTGAAAGCTCTTGATTTTCTGTTTTAAATGAATTTTTAATTTATAAGAAAAAACTCTTGATTTTCTGTTTTATATGCATTGTTCTATATTTTTACATAATAAATACTGTTTATCTCCAGATCAATACAAATGAGTATTGTATTCTTTAATTATGTTTAACTGTTTATTAATAATGTTTTTAGGAAGACTATTCTTTTTATTTAAAATGATTGATAGAGTCATTTTTCTTCAGTTCTATTTCTTTATCTTAAATGAAATTTTTTTTTTTTGATGTGGTCTTTCTAATATTTTCGTTACTTTCGTATTTTGTTTTTTGTTTTTTTTTTTAAATGAGCTGTTGGATTCTTTCTTGATACTTAATGTACATTTATGTTAATAGTAATGAGTAATAATGGACTGAGTAGTTTTTTCCTTTTCATTTTTGGTGACCACGCAGGTTGGAAGTGGTTGGCATGCAATCTGGAGCTGTTTAATCCATTGGTTGCCTGTATTGTGCAATGTGGCTGCATTGGTATTGTGCATAAAGTCTGACTGCTTTCTTGCTGTATCACTAATTGAAGATGCAAAACATTTAGTTATGAGAGAACATCACAGTTATATGAAATAAATGTTGGATAAATAGTTCTTTTGACTGTTTTTTAAAGTCAAAATTTAATTTAACAAGTCGTTCCAGTAATAGATTATAAGTGGCTTAAGTTATAATATGATGAATGAATTCATATTGTATTTTATTTCTTTACCTACTTTATAATCGTCACTTATTTTATGGGAAGAATTGTTGTAGTCTTTATATGAGAGTTAACGTGTTTAGTGCTCTAATTGTTCATCAAGAATTAACAACTTCAGATTTTAAACCTGTATTTGTTTTGTTTGATGTACAAAATCGTGTTACTCATGATTTTTTGGTGGCTACTACTGCACAAGTAGACAAAATTCTTAACCATGTTGTATTCGGCATTTTTAAAGATTTTTAAAGATGAAATCTATGAATTGGTGATGAAAGAAACGGTGCTTTGTTATTGGCTGTTAACTATCTTTTCGTATTTCCTTATTAGTTGGCACATTTTAAGCATCTAATAAATTGAGCTAGTTGTGTGGGAAATTGTAATAATTAATGAGGTGGTTGGGTGTTATGGGTGAGTTGGTGAAATCAAGAAGCTATAAATATGTAATGGACTTCTTGTAGAGAATCAATAAATGAAGAACATTTTAAAGTAAAATTTAAAATTAGATTATCATATCTCTTTCGGAGTGGAGAACTGATTAGGGATACCAATTTGGTAAGAAGGGTTTACAAAAACTTTATTAGCCTTTCGACCCCCCGAATTGAAGCGCTTCCTATTTGTTAATCTTGCCTAACAAGATGAGAGCCAAGGTGGTGGAGGATCACCTAACGACACTCGAGCATGATGTGCGTGAATTCAAGAAGTCAATCCAACAAAATCATGATTCTGTCACCAATTAGCTGTTGATTTTGTTGAAGTTGATGGAGAGGAAGGAGATTGATGAGAAGACACCGATCTATGACAATGACGACAAACATTATGATAAAAACATCCTCAAAGAAAATACTATTGTAATCACGTTGAATAAAATAGTAGCGTCAACATGCAAGTGGCAACATGATTAGGAGAGTGACCCATCTTGTTGCGGCTAACACCACCGTCCAACCCCCTTCTGGTGCCCACTTTTTCGGTTAGGGAGAGAGGGTCGCGCTAGCCAACCATTTCTCAACATCCTTCTAAACCTTGAAAACTGCAATGACCAGTGCACCAGTGTTGGCTCTACCTGATTTTAGTTTGCCCTTCGAGTTGGGAGTGTGATAATAGCGGCAATGAGATTTGGGTAGTATTGATGTAGAGGGGTAAACCTATTACCTTTGCAAGCCGCGTGATATCTGGACATGCTAGAGGCCTATCTACTTATGAGAAAGAATAAATAGCCATTGTCGAAGCAGGTTGCATGTGGCGACCTTATTTGCTGGGGAGTTGGATTACCATCAAGACTGACCATAGTTGCTCAAGTACCTCCTTGAACAATGGATTACTACGACATCTTAGAAGAAGTGGTTTACCAAACAGATGGGGTTCGACTATGAGATCATTTTCAACCGTGACAAGATAGCGTTGTCACGGACGCATTATCTAAGAGAGATGAGGAGGTAGCTGAGTGCCAGCCAATGGTGGTGAGTCGATCACAATTTACTTTAGATAGATTGTGGGCGGAGGTGATGGAGTATACTGTTTTAGCTCCACTCATTGCGCCCCTTTCGACCATTCAAGAACGGTCCCTATTTATGGTGCGACGCTCTCCTTTGGTATAAGGGGAAGTTAGTGGTACCAGCTTCAAATGAGTTATGAACTGTCATCTATCAAGAATTTCATGTGGCTCCAGAGGGAGGGCATTCATGATTTGAGTGGACATACTTTTGCCTTAGTTGTTCCTTTTATTGAAAGGGCCTGAAGAAGGAAGTTAAGAGTTTTGTGGATGCTCGTGATGTTTGCCAACACCACAAGTATTCCACTCTATCATTAAGTGGTTTACTTCACCATTGGTGATCCCTTCGGTCGTTTGGATGGATATTTCTATGGATTTTCTTGACGGGTTACCCCGTTCTGGCATGTACTCCTCTATTGGAGGTGTTAGATTGTTTGGGCAAATTTAGCTATTTCATTTCTCTTACTCACCCCTTTACGGTTAGGTAAGTGGTTGAACTGTTTGTGGAGTGCGTAGCTACAATCCACGGCATGCCAGAGTTGATTATCACTAATCGCGAATCAATTTTTCTCTTTGGCTTTTGGAGTAAATAGACAAATAGAAGTGCTAAACCGCTCCTTAGAGACATTTACGATGCTATGTCTGACCAACCTAAACAGTGGTCCCGTTTCTTGCATTGGGCACAATTGTAGTATAATATCACTTTTCATTGGGCTACTCGAATCACTCCCTATGAGACTGTTTTAGGATGTCCCCCTCCCTTCGTGCCTAGATATGGATTAGGTGAGGTGGATCATCAACTAAGGGATTGTGATGAGACCTTGACACTCTTGAAGGCTTATTTGGCTGTTCAAAGTCGAATTAGAACTCACTATGATCTCAGGTGGTCTGACATAACTTTTTCAATCGGTAATATGGTCTACTTGAAGATCCAACCTTATCGACGTCGCTTGACCGGCTGGCTAGTAAGAAGCTTGATACCTGCTTCTATGTCCCTTATAAAATTTTGGAGCATATTGGAGAGGTGGCTTACTGCCTAGCACTGACTGATAGAACTATGCACCTTGTTTTTCATGTGTCCAAGCTTAGGAATCAGATCAGTACTCCTTCTATGGCTTATCTAGACCTTCCTTGTTTTGCTACTACGGGCGAGTTGGGCTCACTTTCTAGGGGTATTATGGATCACCGTTGTGTGCGTTGCAATTGTTGGCTGGTCAAGGAGTACAGTGTTTAGTGGCACAGACTTCCCTTAGGAAGATTCTACATGGGAAGGCACTTTCAAATTCTACCATTGCTTTCTAGACTTTTGAACCTTAAGGACAAGGTTCTTGGGGGGAGATATTGTTAGTTGCCTTTTCATATTTTGTTATTAGTTATCTTTTCACATTTCAAACATCAAATAAATTGAGCTTGTTGTGTGGGGAATTGTAATAAGTAATGATGTGGTTGGGTGTTATGAGTGAGTTGGTGAAATTAGGAGGCTATAAATGTGTAATAAGCTCCTTGTGGAGAATCAATCAATGAAGAACGTTTTCAATTAAAATTTAAAATTAGATTATTATATCCCTTTCAGACAGGTGAACTGATTAGGGATACCAATTTGTTAAGAAGGGTTAGAAAGACTCTATCATTGGCAAAAAAACTGTAATGGCGCTAGTGGGCTGGGTACTTTTTTGTATTGAGTATTGTTAATGGAAACTTTGCCATTTAATCTACATTTAAGAATTTGCTTGATGTTTTTTATTACAAATTACAGAGTTTGATTCTTTGAGATGCTATTTTTTAGGGTAATTTTGCATTTATTGAAGAAATTTTTTTTCTTCTGTTTTTAATTGGTACACTTTTCCTTATCAATTTAAAATACTAACTGGAATGCTTGTTTTGATGCCTTACAGGTTGATGCTTCATTCCTGGTGCTTGGTAACATCATATTAAATGTTTGTTATTCTCTCGGCTATTTTTATTTGTTAGTTTAGTTCATTTATTTTTAATGCATGTATAAACTTTTGTGTACATTTTTCTTCTAGGATTTGGTTACTCTGCCTATTGTGCCTCAAGATGTTTGGGATCTTTCGGCTTTGAAGGAAAATTTATCAGTGTATGTAATTCAAAATTTCAAATATCTCATTTTTCATTCAGGTCGTTGTCTGGTTTTTTACTTCAACAGGCGGACCTAGTATTCCATACAACAATGGCTTTCAATGGGGGACAATTTTCCTATCTTATCTGACTTGACTGATGGTTTATAATATATTTTTGGGAAACCCAGGGGTGCTTTGTACTTTATCACACAGTATTTTGCAAAAGAAGGTCTTCAGGTATGTGATCTTCAGGAGTCTTGTTTGGCCGTGACATGATATTCAGAGGTGTTTTTTTTTGGTTTGAAGTTGACACATGCATATAATCTCTCAATTTAGTAATTCAAATGTTTGTATTTTTTTTTTCAACTGCAGGGTGACCTTCAGGACATTTTAGATCTCAGACAGAAGCTACTCAAGGCAGTTTTGGGATCTCTAAATTTAAGGGTCTGGTTATTATGACGCTTACATGTTTATATATATTTATTACACAACAGTTCAATGTTAGATTTTAGACATGTTGAATTTAGTCTTTTTCTTTCTGGTGAGTGTATGTTGAAACTTAAAACCACAATTATTTTAAAGAAAATTGTCCACATAATTTTCTGAATCTTTGTGTTTGTTTTTGTGTTCGTTGTAAATTGCCTTACTAACCTTGTTAACTGTGCTTAAGTTATGGAAACTTCTATTTGTTTATTATTATTTGTGGGCCATTTACTCATTGGCCATAGTTTCTTATGTATTCTGTTCATTGTTATTATTTAGGAATTGTTAGTGCTGGATGGAGTGTTGGTTTTTTTACCCGCGGCAATTTTTTCTCTTGCTTCTGGTTGTTTTGTACTTCCTCCCAGCCTGCAGAATCCATCAATGCTTCGCAAGTTTATGAAATGTTCTGATGTTAAGGATGACAAGATTGAGGTTACCTCTGTTGAACTATTTGGTCATTTCACCTTCATGTCCACCAATCTGAACATTTGCTTCTGTTATAGATGAATGAACATGAGCAAATACTTGAGCATGAACTTTTTGAATGTTCTGTTGAAATTTTGTCAAGAATATATCCAATACAAGATGTTGAGGTATGTTGATTATATCGTTTACAGATGTTTAGTGTTTGATGCTTAATTTTAGACAGATTTAGGCTTACTGTGACATTATATTTAGGCGGGCTGTTCTTTATCCAATTGTTGCTTTCGTCTTCCAAAGCTTTTAAGACAAAAACTGCTGATTCAAGTTGAAGATTGGCTCCTTGAAAATTTGGACGTAAAGATTGATCAGCTACCTTTGCACGGTGTTCTCCCCTTTTCTGCCTTCTTGTTCACTTGTGTCTACTCTTATACATTGATTAGGTAGTGTATTATTTGATAATTTTATTCATGTTTTCCCTCCTTGCAACATAATAAATTTTCTAATAAGTTTCAATTTTTGAAACCTTTGCTGTTATTTCTCTGCTTATTTGCCATTGGTATTTATCATGGTATTTTTTGCAGGGAAGAACAGGGTACATCTATATTTTTAACCAAAATGTATGATCATCTAGTAAAATATCTCCATCAGTCAGCCTCCGTTATTGATGGTAGTCACAGTCAAGTGGACATTTGTAGATTATTGGAATCTCTGCGTGTGCTTGATTCAATCTCTTCTGTTGCTGCATCTTCTCAAAATTTCACATATAGTCCACGTTTTAGCCAGCAGAAAAAAGCTGACTCTTTTCGTGAGTTTCTTCCTAGTGATATCATTCAAATGTTCGAGAGGATTTTATTTTCCCTGGCTAAACTGTTTAAGAAGATACCTCGTTCGCTAGAGTATTTCCAGCCACAAAAATTCTTCGTATCTATGGCTGATGCTGATGATTCTCATGCTGTTAGTGCTGGTGGGGCAAGAGTGGTGGACATGGACTTAGATGTTGATATAGGTTCGAAGGATGACTCATTAATTGTTAGGGAAGGGGGGTTATTTGGGATTTCACGCATTAATTTACTTAAAAGAGACATAATTCTGGCGATGAGCAAACTTTCAAATCTTTTGCCTGGTCTTGTTACTGATGTCTTGTTTGAGCTTTTGAGGAAGGAGTCCGATCCTGAGGTAGTGTTTTTTTTGGAATGTGAGATTCAATTTAGCCCATTACTTTTTCTGATATAGATTTCATCTTTGTTTTCTGCAGGTTCACCAATGTATTTTTCGTTGTCTTTGTGAGATCTGTGTCTGTTCATCATCTGAAAGAATTGTCGAATTGGTTGAAGCTTTTTCCTTGTCTTAGTTGTAAATGTATTTATGCTAATGGGTTGGTGCAATTTGGTTGCGTAAGTTGTTTATTAAATGAATATCATTTCTTTGCAGGCTGAATTATTTGTTGAGCTGGTGAATGCTAGCGAGGAAAGCAAAAACATATCCCAGGAAATGTTGACATGTATGCACTGTTTGCTTGATAGCTTAGTCACATCTGACAGTAATGCCAAAATTAATAATTTGGCATGCACAGTAGGGGAACAGGTAGTACCACTGACATTGTCAATAATTGTTTCACTTCTATGGATATGTTTTACAGACGGTGCTTGATAAATGCAAGCACAAGGGCATACTTTTCTTTAATGATGGTGGAATATGTTAGTCTGACTTTCATCATGCATTTAGAAAATTGATCTTAACACTTTTACTTTTTTGGATTAATTTTTTTTAGTTTTGATATAAGTTTTTATAGCAAGGATATCAATGAGTACTTACATATTATTTTAGAAATTATGTTTGTCATAGATTTTATTTTATTTTGAAATTATTTCATACATGTAGTGATAGGATCTTGTTGATATAGTTGGAAAATTTGGGCATCCGGCCATAAAAATTTTATCATGGATGCCCATAAAAATTTTGCCATTTGTAATCACATGGATCCTAATTTAGGGTCCATGTCTCTAACCCCATGTGTGAATAAAAGGAAGAAGAATATGGCATCTTACTTTTGACCAATCATGATTTTTCCTCTTTGCATGTTACTGTTCTACTTTTTACAAGGGTTTGACTCTGGCAGAAACCTACTGTTTTTCTAGTTAAGTAATGCTTTTTAACTAAAAACTTGAACTTTTTTTTTTGTTTTTTGATGTTTAGTGCTTATCTCAAAATGTCTGTTTATTTTCTACCTGTTTCCGCGTTTTAATGAATACAATGGTTCTCACTCATCATTTATGCTTGGGTATTCTGGGTTGATAAATCTAAACTGTTGGAAACTGCTGACTTTTTGATTTTTGCGTGCTTGCTTACTTGACCTCAGGCATAATATATTTATTTATGAATCTTGTGATGAAGCAGAACTTCTCTCTCCTTGGAAATATACTCAATAATTTTGCTGATAGTGGCCGTTTTCACTGGGATGGACGTGTTGAGCTAGTGGATTGCATATGCTGCTTCATTATTCTGGTACCTCAAATTGGTCAGGTGATCATCATATAATTGCATTTTAAAAAAATAAAGCTCTCTTCAAGCCTATATTGTAGATTTGCATGTCTGGAAGAGTTGTAAGAGATGAAGAGGATTCGTTAGGTTAAAAAAGAGAGATCAAAGATCCTCAATTTCTTCAATTCATTGCCTCTATTAACAATTTAGAATTTTGCATCATAACTGGTAACATGGTAATCACGTGACCACTAAGTAATTCTATGATCACCACATAATATCTAAGTTTGAACTCCTGGTCAAGCTCTGGAATTTCTAATCACATCTTGCTATAAAAGCATTGGCAGCTTATGGTGAAGCTTTGTATTCCAATGATTATTTTATGGAAACTAAAGGTTTAATATCTCGTTTGAATGGTTGTTATTTTTAACTTTATTTTTTAACTGCTGGTGCTTAGTGTAACATTTTGTTGCTGTCTTATATGAGATTAGTTTTGCTAATGGGCTCATTAGCTGCCAGCCGCTTATAGCTCTATTTCCAGTCTCTGGTTTTTTTTATTCATGTATATGATAAGACTCTAAAGCTTCTTCTTTATTGCCATCCCCTGCTTGATTTCTCTGTTTGTGTATTAATAATAAAACTAGATGCGAACAAATTAACATCTTAATGATGTTTAATCATCCTAACGGAATATTTTCCTTGCTGCTGTGATATAAAAAAACAAAAAGGAAGATTGAATGTAGAAGAGGAGTTACAAGATTTTCCTTCCATGAAATGGATGATCTCTTACTAAGTAAGAGGTCGAAGACAGTAGAGCTTTAAACATTGTTCATTTCCTTGAAATGCTAAATCAACTCTATATTGGAAGTTCCTGTTTGTCATAACTTAATTATCTAGGCTTGAAATTTAGATGTTTAACACATTACTATTAGATTCAATTGATTCTTTGCTTCATACTTGTTACAATAGTTTTTTTTTGTTTGTTAACAAAATTCAATGCTGGGAATAGTGGAATTGAGTTCATGAAATATGTTGATGGAGTTTAGATATTTTATATACGGCCAGAGAAAAATAGAAACTAAGTTGTTATCTTTCTAGAATAAATTGATCTTTTTTATTTAGGGCATGATTGAAAAACTACTTGCTATGGTCCAAGATGCTGATTATCGAGTGAGACTATTCTTAGCAAGGCGAATTGGAGTGCTTTTTCAAACATGGGACGGCCACCAAGAGCTATTTCAAGACATATGGTAGTTTTTGTTTTTGGATATCCTGGAATCTGTTGAATGTTAATTTTCCCCCCTTCTGTCAGCTCACGGATTTCTTTGACTTGTTGTCTTTTTAAGTTAGAAAGTCAAAGCTTGTTTTTGGGCCTACCTAATGAACAAAATGAAACACTTGTTTCGTTTTGCTGTCTGCCTGTGCTTTACATTGACTTTTTATTTTTAATTTGTTATTCATTTCCAGTTGCGTTCTAATGACTTTCTCCAAACATATTATGCTTTCCTTCATTTATTCCTCATACTTGCTTGTCCCGTAGCATGAAAATGCTAAATAAATGTGTATTATTTGATGTTTGTAAAAAGCTCTATTCCATCATGTAGTTCAAGTTCATATGAACATGATTGGGTCGATAATTTATGTAGTTGTTGGAGAAGTCATTCAATGGTTAAATATCTATTCTATAGCAAAGAGGTTGTATGGTAATATCTATAGTGAAGGTAAAATAAAAGGAAAAGGTTTTCTACAAGATTTTAGTTAATTTTTTCCATTTGAGATGTAATTTTTGTGTGATCATGTTGTTTTATCATCATGCAAACTTGTGTAGTGATTGCTAATGCTTTTGTATCTGATCAGTTTGAGCTTTGGTGTCAAAATTGTTATGGCTTCAAAGGAAAACCTTGTTACTGCCAGTGAGGTTCATGCTGTGGGTGCTCAATCTCATTTGACTTTGGAAACAGCTCTTGTCACTCTTGGACATGTGGCATTTATGAGTGAGGTAGTAGAAGTGGAGGTTAGTCACATCTTCAAGCAACTTTTAGTTGAACTTTGAGCAATTATTTGGTTGAAAATGTAATGACTTGGCCCAAGTAGAATCTAATAGGCCTAAGTAATCTCTTTAAAAATGGTTAACCGAAGCTAAAGATTTATAGTTCATTCCCGCTAATAAACCAGATCTTACTCGTAGGTATTATATAGCAGAATAATTGTAGTGGTCTTATAATTTAACCACCTTAGGAAATTACGTCTTCGAAATTCCTTCACTCGGCCCATGGCTAACAACCTTGCTCACGATGAGTCTAGCCCACCATCCAATACAGAACTTGGTTGGCTCTGATACCATTTGAATTTGCCTTAACTTACCACCATCTATCTAACATGGTCATGGGTTAGATTTGATACCATTTGTATAGACGTGCGCAAGTAAAATCTAATGAGCGTAAGTCATCTCTTCAAAAGATTAACCAAAATTGAATATTTATTGTCCATTCCTGCTAATTAAGGATCTTTTTCCAATAGGTTTTAGATATGAGAATAATTGTAGTACAGAAAATAACTCCTAGTTAAAATGGTCCATGAAGAATGGTGTTCCTCTATTGAGATGATGAACGCGTAAATAAGAATCAAGAAAAAGTATAAGTTATATCAATTCAAGTAGTGTAACAACCCAACACAAGTGCTTTGTTAAAATTCTAAAGTTTTGCTCCTGGCTCTAATTGTTCTGTTTTCCTTTTTTTGTTTTTGTTTATTGTTGAAAGCTATATTCCTTAAGGATTAGATCTAGTTCTTAGAGTTTAATCCAGAATTTAGTTGAGTTTCTTCCTTACTAAGGCCATCTCTTGTGTAGAAGGAACCTTAAGCTTACTATTACAACCATTCGGCGACCAATATAGTACCCTCTTTAGATTTGTACTTATCTACTTTATTTTCTAAATGGATTTTATTGTATATCATTATTGCATTGTCAAGCTGAATTAGCTTGAAGGGTGGTATATGATATGCCTAAATAATTCACTTTTAGCAATTTGAACACAAATTTATTGCTTTGAAGGAAGATAAAAACACTACTTTTTGAAAACAAGTGTTTACAATTCTCACCGAGGACCTTTGTTGGAAGATTATTGAAGAAATAATTCATAGAAGCACAAGGTGATTGGCTGCTAGAGTTTTTTTCAATACCTCAAAAAGATGCATACATTGCTCTTCTCCCATGTATATGTATTTTACAAACATAACTCCTTACATATTGGACAATCCGACTAATGGCCACAATCGTTAATAAGATTCCTAAAAGACATAACTCTTTACATTGATAAGACTCGCAACTCCTGACTAACTGAGACACTATATAATGTCTAACCGACTAAATACAAAATATTAGGGCCAACAATTCTGCCAACACTCCCCCTCAAGTTCAGGAGAGTTGCTCAAATTGAGCTTGGACTGCAACTCCTTATGTTGATCATTAGATAATGCCTTGTTCAATAAATCAGCTATACTTGTACACTAGTGGTTATATGTTTCAAAAATACCGTCTTTACTTTAACCTTGCCTGTAATGACAATCAATCTCAATATGTTTTGTTCTCTCATGAAAGACCGGATTGGAAGCTATATAAATTGTAGCCTAATTATTGCACCATAAATTTGTGGGCGATGACGCCGGAAAACCCAATTCACTGGGTAAATGTTTCATCCACACAAGTTTAGTTACAACCTTTGCCATAACCCTATATTCAGTTTCTACACTTGGCCTAGCCACAACATTTTACTTCCTGCTTTAACACAACTAGATTTCTTGCATGAACAATACAATATCCACTAGTAAATTGTCTATCATGAACACTTCCAACCCAATCTGCATTAACAAATTGCTGTACCACAATCCCCTGTTTGATTCCTCTGTAAATATTGAATAATACAAAGAACTGCATCTACTGAGATTCTCAAGGTGCTTGCATAAATTGGCTTACTGCACTTACTGGAAAGATAATATCAAGTCGAGTAACTATTAAATATATTAACTTACTGTCAATTCTTCAATAATATCTAGGGTTTTCCATCTTCAGCTAGTTTGAGGTTCAAGCTTTGTGGCAATCATTAAAAGAGTGTTTGTGCCTTTTTTATCCACACATCCAGCCTCCTAAGGCAAGCCCTGCACATATTTTTGCTTATTCAACAAAACACCATTTTCATTCCTGGACACCTTAATACCTAGAAAATATTGGAATTTTCTTAGGTCCTTTGTGTGAATATGGGATTGTAGCCACCTTTAAGTTTCACTTGTTCCTGCCATATCACTTTCGGAGATAACAATGTCATCCACTTTGGGAATTTTTAATCTTCTTTTTAACTTGAGGATAGTGTTGAGGATATTCTTGTCTTGACTGGGTCTTGAGGGCTTGGTTATGGCTTGAAGAGTCATTATAATCCAGTAGGTGGTTGTAGAATATCTTGGGTTTTATTATGTATTCTTCTACATATTTGACCTTAACCAAAAAGGTGGGTGAGAACATGGATTCATATCTCCATGTGTGGGCTATGTCCACAATTTGCGAGCATTGATATAGTTGGTTTTATTGTGAATTTGAGTATTTAAAATTTTGTATTTCCATGACCACAATGTTATGCACGGAAATGGTTTTGATTAGCATCTTCATCTTTTTTACGTGTGGTGATGCTCTAAGAAAGAAAACAATGGCGATGCTAATGATTGGTGATGTAAAACATTTACAATTATCAAGGAATCATTTCTACACTATATATTAAGGAGACATCTTGAAATAAATGTAGGACAATTTGAGGAGTCACCTTCAGAACTCAAGGACGAGTTCTTTTCAAGAAGGGGTCTCATGCAGTGCATTCACACATACTTTACTAGTAGAGAAATTATATCTTTTACTAGTATGAGTTTTGGAAAGACTTAGGAATAAGATGCATTGACTTTACTAAGGAATTTATGATTTAAGTTTTATTTAGTATATTTATAGAAATAAGGCTTCACTTTGTAAAAAGAAAAAAAAAGGCTTCAGATGAATTTAGAATTAATGAAAGCTTTTTTATTTATCTTTTTCTTTTGTTATGTAGTAATTGTTAATTTAGAAAATCCCATGACACATTGCATCAAATTGGTTATCAGAGCCTTGGTTCTTATTCCGTGGTGTACCTGTCGACTGTCGACCCCTCCACTGTCTAGCATGTTGCATTAAATTGGTTATAAGAGTGTATGTTCTTGATTCCGTTGTGTACCTATCGACCGCCTACAGTTGTCCCCTCAACTATCCGACATGTTGCAATATGTTGCATCATGAGGCTTCTATGTTCTTCTAAGAATTAAATCACGTGTTTTGATTGATTTTCATTTGCTGAAATGCAGGCTGTTTTCATGATATGTGCTTCAGCAGCAATAGATCCCTCTCTAAGGTCTACCATCACACACTTTTTGTTTCCTCAACATCTTTTGGTTTTGACCGTTGTTTGTTCAGGGAACTTGCTTACTTTCTGCTCAGCAACCTTTCAAGGCGGCTTGACTATGGTAGTAGGGAGAAGGTATTTGAAGAGTTGTCTACTTTATTCAATTTCTTGATGTGAATTTGTACCTGCTCCATTGCCATGTTTTGAGATGGATTTTGCTGATAATGGCCAATGCTTAATTTCTTCCTAACATTCTAGAAATGCTAGTTTGTGTGAGCAGGATTTACATGTGCTTCATGCACTTTAATGGAACTGTTGTTGTTAGACAGTTTAGACGTAATTGTACTTGCATTTTTTTTTGTGTAGATTTTTTTTGAAACTTAAATATGTTCGCACTGCTTTTCCAATTAAAATTTGATCTCTTGAAGATTGCATGTCTTAAGATAACAATGATGGCATTGCTGGCTGCCAGCAACTTCGGATGCTCAATATTGGTATTTAGATGAGATTTTGAAGATTTTTTTGAGACAAACTTTATTTTTGATGTAGTAAATTATTTCATTTCATACTCCCAAAGGGGAAAAGTATACAAAAAAGAGAGAAAATAATCAAAATTTGAAGAACAAGAACTCCAAAACAGTGATTGAACAGTTACATCCAAAAGTTGGAAAGTAAAAGATAATGATCAATAATTTTGTACTTATAGTTTAGGACTTTTGAAGCAAGTTGCACTTGAGAGATAATGGAGGAAGCCAACAAATCATGATGCGTTTTGTGGTCTTCGAAGATTCTTTTGTTGCACTCACTCATACCATATGGAAGAAATTTAAGCACCAAAAGGAGGTTTTAAGAGGAGACTTGCATGTTTGTTTTGTGAGCAAAAAGTACGAAGCCAACTAATCTCTCCATCAAAGGAATTGATTTGGAGTGTGTGACATTTTTGGAGGATAAGCTTACAAATATGTTTTGCTGTTAGAACACTCAAAGAATAAGTATTCTCTAGTTTCAAGGCAAGTCTCGCAAAGAGATCATCTATTTACATGATAAAGACCTTTCTTTTGGAGATTGTCCAAAGTAAAGACCACGTTTGACATGACCAACCAAGCAATGAATAGATGTTGATTTGTTCATTGCTTGGACTAGACAAGAGTGTACCATGACACACGAGAAGGAGGTCTTAAGATGTTCTAACAACTCTCGAAAGAAAATTTTCCAGTAGAAGATATCCAACTAATACCATCCTATGCATTTGATAATGAGGGGTTTTCTCATTTAGAATGTTTAGGACTTCTCCAGTGTTTGTAGTGTTAGATGTGAGAGCCCAATAACCATCGGTGACGGATTGTGCAATAGTGTGGGAGGTATTTCATCCAAGATTTGTAATTGTTCTATTACTTAATCTTTGGATGAGGCAGTGGTTGAGCCAAAGGTCAAGCCAAGCGAATGTGGTCATGCCATTGCCAATTATATAGAAGCACCTGTGGACTAGCTTTTCTCTTAGAGAAATGATGTTCCAAGCATGGGATCTACGATTTGTACTCACAAACCAAATAGATCGTCCATGTATATAAACTCTATGAATCCACTTTACCCACAAATTATTTTTATTTGACAAACACGTTAAAAGAGTTTGGCCAAGTCAACTTTGTTGACCTTAAAAATATCTCGGACACCGAGACTACCTTTTGATAAGGGTTTGGAAATACGTTCCCAAATAACATTATGAACACCCCCTAGTATCAGAGTTACCTTTATACAAGAAAGTTGAGAACTTAATAATGAGATTTAAAACACACTTGGAAAGTTTCAAGGTGGAGGGCCAATAGTGAGACATGCCATTTAAGTAGATTTTAAGAGTTGGAGGCGGTCAACTTAAGATAGTAAACTTGATTTTCACCCTTGAATATTTGCTCTGATTTTTTCAATGAGGGATACACATAGGATAAATGTACTTTTTCAAACTAAGAGGTAAACCTAGGAAGCGAATAGGAAGAACCCCAGTTTGATAGCCAAACAATCCAACTATATCATATTTGTGGTCACACACATGAGAGAAGAAGATTACACTTTTCACAATATTTGCTTCTAACCTCGAGAAAGTTCCAAAATCTTGGAGGGTATGTTTAATTGGCCAGGCTGACTAAAGAGTCTTTTGAGAAAATTGAGTGATCATTGACAAACAATAAGTGAAAGACTTTGGGAGCATTCCTTGTAATGGGAGGCATTATAAGATCCTCAGACACCTTAGTTTCAAGCATGATAAATAATAATTCCATGCAAAGAATAAAGAGAAGTATCGAAAGAGGACAACCTTGTTTGAGGCCACTTTTGCTTTTAAAAAGTCAAATTTGCATCCATTTATCGAAACACTAAGTGATGGGGTGGCAACACATTTAGTGATCCAAGAAGTCCAAGTATTGTTAACCCTAATTCATGAAGGACCAAAAAAGGAAATCCCAATGAACTTTTTCAAATGCCTTTTTCAAATCAACCTTGATACAAAACCTAGATAAGCCCCCTAAGATAGTGAAAATTCCTTACTAGTTCATGGGTAAATAAGATGTTTTTGCTTATAAATTTGTCCTTAAAAAATGCTGACTTATTTAGACTAATCAAAAAAGCCAAAGTAAGAGTAAGCCAAGAAGCCATAATTTTAGAGATGCATTGGTGGTTGGGAAATAGGTTTGAAGCACTCAAAAGTTCTGGCATTTGAAGTTTTTGGAATAAGTTAAAGGAAACAATGATTAAATGTTCGAAGAAGCTTTCCTTTGTCAAAGAAGTGCTTGATAGCCAAAATAAGATCTTTTCCAACAATATTCTAGAAGAATACAAAAAATTCTTTAAGAAAACCATCTGGGCCAAGAGCTTTGTTATTTGGAGCATTGAAGTTAACACCTTTGATTTCCTCATTGCTTACTTCACGAGTCAACATGGAAGCTTGCTCGTATGTCAACCAATGTCGAAAAGGAAGAGATGAGGGGAGGCCGGATGATGAGGGGGTAAAAAGATCCTTGAAGAACCTTTCGGCATCAATCCCAATGTCTTGAGGATCATATAGTATTTCCATGAAAGTTAGCAACTTTGTGAATGTGATTTCTTAAAATGTGAGAGGTGGCCATAAAGTGAAAAAATTAAGAATTTTTATCACCTTCTGCAGCCAATTTACTCTTTATTACTATTTGTATGATTTTTCTTCGACTCTTCCTTTTGGAGCAATTTGAGAAGAGTCAATCTTTCATCTTTCATTCTCAAGCAAGGAAGTATCCCTCCATGCGAGTACTACTCAATATTGAATTCACTCGGCCAAAAACCTCTTATTCCAAGTTTTCTGGCATGCCTTAACAACTGGGAATTTTTTAAATAGAATAAATTGAGGAGGATTTTCAACAATGTGGGAGGACCATGCATGCTGAAGAATAGTCTTGATTGAGTCATTTCTAAGCCACACAGTGAAGAAGCAGAATGACTTACGACCAAAGGGTCTAGAGTCTTCAAGCTTGAAGAGGATGGGATAATGATCGGAGGACCCATGAAGGAGGCAATTGATATATTCGTTGGGGAATTTCAACACCCAAAGATAATTGCTATGGCCTTAGTCAAGTTTCCTGTAAACAATAGAGTCATGAATATGTTTGTTATTCTATGTAAAATTGGAATGGCATGGAATATCAATGTACACTGAGAAAATAAAATTATGAAATGTTCAAGATGCTAGTGGGGAACATCAACACCACCCAAACTTTCGTTGTTGTTTCTAATACAATTGAAGTTGCCTGTGAGGAGCCAAAGGAGTTGACACATGTAAGATTTTGCTATAGCTCTTATCTCCATTGATATGAGTTCAACGTATACACCATGGTGAAATAGAATTCAAAGCCATTCGTAAGATTTAACACACGACTATGAATGAACTGGCCACTTTCTTGTAGCTTGAAGACTTAAAGGATTGTAGGATTCCATAATATCAAAATGCGATCGGAGGTTTCTAAAGAATAATTATGCTCAATTTTCGATCCTCAGGTAAGTCCACTTTGGAGTTTATGAATATTTTTTGTTTTAATTTCTTGCATAAGCCAAAGAAGGACATGTTTTCACGAATTACTAAATTGGAGACATCCAACCTCTTAGCTTGACGGGAAAGGCCGCGAGCATTCAAAGCTCCCAAGCTAGTCATAGAGAAAGAGGGGGCTTGTTACCCTTATTTTCTGCTATCACCTTGGATTTTATAACTCGACTTGACTTTCTAGGGCTTTCTCAATAGGTTCTCAACACGAGGGGGAACTTTATGAATTTGAGTTGATTTGCTTTGAATCACCACATTCCAAGCATTTTGCTTTTCATGATAGAAAGGAGGAAGCCAAAGCCTCTTGTGAAGGGTTGTTGGGTTGAAGGGACAACTGAACATCTGATTGTGAATTCGGAGGGAGGGGTGGACGGGTGCAAAGGGAGGTCCTTCTGCATCTTTGTCTGGCTCAATGACAACAGTAGAGGGGCCGATAGAGAAGTTTGCAATGGAGAAGGACCATTTCGAGGAACATTTAATGTTTTAACTTGTCATTTTGTTGTGTGGGCGAGGGTTTGTTTGGGCAACAAAGTTATTCAACAAAAACTTTCTAATATATTTAAATTATTTGGGTTTGATGAAGATGTTAATTTTTTATTTTTTCCAAGAAGAATATGCCAATGTAACTTATTTCATTGTTAATAGTCATAAGCACAAATTAGGTCATACAATCAAGCAATCACATTGTTGTTAGAATTTAAGTCAGAATTTGTACTGAAATAATACACATTGATTGATAGACAAGATAAAATGTCTTTTTCCAGTGGGATGCTGTAATGGGAGAATTCTTTTCATCTGGTGTCATAGTTGAAACACAACTCTCTGAGAAATGTCTTGGGTGTTGGGAAAAAGAAACAGGATCACATCCAGCCTTGTTTTGTATTTGAAATATATTGTTCGCAACAGCTTGCCAATACAAAAATGTGGGCCTAAGTTGTTGCATGTTTTGGCGTTATCACCCATATATATTGATGTTATTTTAAAAAATAAATGATAAAAAAGAAAAAAAAGAAAAAAAGGACCAAAAAGAAATGGTTTATGCTTCTTACTGGTGGAGAGTTTTCATTTTCGAATTTCAGTTTTGTTTTGTTATATTCACCTCTAAAGGCCACTTAGTACAATCAGGTTTAAGTGTCCCTACTTTGTGTAGGTGGGGCCTGATTTTGATATGCTATCTAATCTGGTTGTTTCTTTTTCTCTGTGTGTGTGTGTGTCTTTTGTATACTCCTCTTTAGCTCCAGGGTTTGCCTGATTGTTGTTTTTGTGGCTGAAAGTTTGTTTTTTCAGTTTTGTTAACCTTATTTGGATGTGTCCTTGACATTTGTAGTATTTGGACGAGCTTCTGGGGTCACTCATTTCTAGTTGGATCACCTGTGGTGTAAGCCTAGTTGGCCTTGTTGAGGTAGTTTTTTAATTCATATATGGCTAGAACATTTATTGCATATAAATCTTCCATATTTTTAATTCATATTGTCAAAGTAAATACTAAACAGTTCTTTTATCAAATAGCTTGAACTTTTAGGATAAGTGGATGAACCATCTAAATTTACATGATATCAGAGCCAAAGGGATGTAGGTTTGAATCTTATTGGAGGTATATTTCCGGAAAAATATTACCTTGCCCCCCAATGGATGCTAAGCCATTGGAACTTTGCTTGCATGGGAGGAGCGTTACAATAAATACTAGATGTTCATTTTTCCTTGAGCTTTTGGCATGATTAGTTAGTCCATCAAAATTTAGAAGTATATATAGACAACATTGAAGCTGCCATGGTTAGCAATAGAAAATGTTTATATAAATATATACAATTTGGCAATAATATCATGGTGCCTATCTATTAACTTGGAGAGGTCTTATATCATTGATTTAACTGTAAATTTTATTAAAGTTATGATGTATTCGGGCTTTCAACATCAGTTTTGCTGGGATAAGGTGTTGTTGATGACGATGATGACGATGTAAAATCTTTAAATTATATGCTAACCAATAAAATTTGAATTTGGCCAATAAATGACAATTCCCCTGCCATTTCACTATGAAATTTTATTTTAAGAACAATTGTATGTCATTTTGTTTATCTGTTCATGCTCCAATTTTTCATCTGTGATCATGTGTATTAGCCCAAGCTTACGTTGAAAAGAAAAGTTGCCTTTTGCAGGTGCGGGAACTTTTTGTTGCCAATTCTGAAGCAGGTTCTTTTCTACAGTATTGCTGCCCTTGGTTGCTTCCACCATTGATTTTAAATGGCAAGACCTCTGATCTTCAGTGGGTTTCTATGGTGAGAAGTGGGAAATTATGTTGTGTATTGGCTTTAATTTTAAATTCTATCCATTTGTTAATTATTTGAAAAATGTAGTCATTTTATTTGGTTTTATTTGTATGATTAAACAATATTTGGTCCTTGTATTGCTTTAGGTTACTTCTGAGCCTGTAGCAGCCATAGTCAGGAAACACTTCGTCCCTGTGTTTGCAGTGTGCATGGCCTTGCATTGCTGTGAGAAGCCAAACAAGGATGATGTAGCTTCTGTGCTTCGGAGCTCAATTTTACAAATTGCTGATATTTCTGAAAATGAACGAGATGGGCTTATCAAGAAACATATGGTGAATGTGTCCACATTTCATACTTATTTTTTTTTATCTTGAGCATAGTAGAGCAGTAACAACTTTTTTGCTTCAACTTAATTCTTTAATTGCTTATCTACTCTTATTAATAAAAGGGGAACTCAATACTAGCCTTTGATTAAATGTAGGAAGCTTGACCAATCAAAATGCATTAAATATAAAAAATAAAAAAATTAGATTATTATAGTATATCTTCTTTCAATTAGGATCTATCTTTAAAGCCAGAATATATTAGATTTTTATAGTCTAACGGATCTATCTTTAAAGCCAGAATATATAAGATTATTAGTCTATCTTATTATTCAACGAGAGTTTATCTATGAAATTAAAATTTATCTATAATATAAGTCACGCATAGCACGACATATTGCCTATTAGTACTCAATATTGCATCAAGATGGACATCTTTCTCTATTTTGGAATGATTTTATTGTTTTTGATGTCCTGTAGAATGACACTTTTAGGATTACAACTTGTGGTTTGAGACTTGAGAGGATACACTTGTCAACCAAGAGCTCAATTATTGTATGCAACGGATTATTGTATCAAATCTCATTTTACTTAAAACATATATCTCTTGTTTAATCCTTTACATCGGCATCTACTCATCATTGCCATAGTCTTATACTCCTATAGTAAATGAGGTTGAGAATGCCGAACCTAAATACTTGGCCTTATATCTGCATATATTTACCAAAATTTGTTTCATTTCATTGCTGAATTATATGATATTGCATTAAAGGGTTATTTATAGCATCTTGTGCGCGTTTGGAGACAAAATGGCTATCATTTTCATTAAGATATTTACTTTTCGCATTCCAGGTGTCAATCGTTAGTTGTATTCTCTCACTTTGTTCGTCTGCCTTGGATCCTGTGGTTCCATTCTTCACGGTGCAAACAATTGTGTCTGCAATACGAACTGTAGTGGATGGATTCTTGGAGATGTACAACCTATGATTTTCCTTATTTTATTCTCATCATCACTGTCTTTTTTTACCATCATCATCATCATCATCATCATTATCATCGTTGTTGTCCGTTCTCTTCTTCTCCTTCCCCTGATTTTTATTTTTGTTATAGTTGCTAACATTTTCTTGATCTTTTGTCGTAGTGATAAATTTCCTAGTGGCGACATCATTGTGGATAAAATCAATATATTTTGCCCTTATAGAGTATTTAAGGTAATATATCTTTGTTTTTTATCATAACATTTTTTTTTATTATACTACTTCCCTTTCCCTCTCTCTGGTTGTCTTATTTCTACTTGGTGTGAAATGCAACCTTTTTTCTGATAATTATAATGCAACTTTTTTTGTTGGATTTTGTTGCTGCCTACAATTTATAAGATAATCACATTGCTGTCTTTTTCGTGCTTGCGGACCGTTGCATTTATGCAGTTTCTATTAGATATCCATTACCAGATAACAGGAGCTGTCCATCCTAGGCACAGATGCCACAAATTGGCTTCTATTGAGGTGCTGATTAATGTCCTTGGGGATAGGGCGATTATTCCAAGTACATCTTTGTAAGTTAGGCATTTATTTGACATTCTTGAGCGGACATGTTTCACTTTTCAACTTTATTTGCGAGTATTTTATTAGTTTTTGATGGTGGTTGTGCTCATTTGATGTCGTGTTACAATCTTTGGCTGTGGGTGAAGTGGATTCACTGTGTTTATTGATGGGCACCATTTGGATTGTGTGCCTTAACTTTGGTTCGCATGCTTGAAATGTGTTTGTTAGTTATATATATTAGCCCAATTGGGTCGAGGGGTAAGACTAGTGTTAGGGTATTGGCTTTTGCTTATTAAGGTGTAATGCCACTAGGCGCATTGGGCTTAAGAGGCCATTTTAGTTTCTTATAGATGCACGTTGTCAATGTAATTGGTATTATCTATGGAAAAATGTAGTGATTTACATTAATTTTCTCTGTTTTTCTCATCCTCAATTCATGGAGGTTGACAGTCCCTAAAAAAGCCAAAGTTTGCCTCCAGGTTCCCTTCTCCATCTCTATTTTTGCATGATTTATCCCCATTTTGTTAGATCATCCTAAACAGTGAACTAACAAATATCAGAGCTGTTCAATCTGGATTTTTGTTGTGGCTTCACCCTCATTGTCCCCTCTTTCGCCTTCAGAAGCTGTAGTAAAAGCAAAAAAGATAAAAAACTCTAGGTTAGACTTAATGGGAAACCTCCATGCCCATTTGCCCTGTCCACCATGTCCGCCAGTCCTATTCTCATCATCCTTGGTCCCAAGAAAATCTTTGATGGCTACCTGAACTCCTTGACGCCGAACCCCTTGACAACCACCTCAGCAGCTAGCCTTGCATGGCACTTGGCCACCAGCAGGTCCTGCCAACCAAGCCCAGCCATGTCACCATCTTTACCGCCATTGAGCTGTCATCCTTGTGGTTATTTGCAACTTTATACCTTCTCCTATTTCGCAGGAAAAGGCCACGAGCTTCTCCCAATAGCCATTCTGGCCCCTCCTAGCATCTTCCATCATTGCCTTCTTACACAAAGGATTCCTCCAGTAAGCTTCCCATGTCACCATCATGCCAGTCTTCCTTTGCCACCCAGCTTCGTAGTGGCATCCTAGGCCATTGCAATGTGCAACATTCAACATCATTGGCAATGCAATCTAGCCACACCACCATCTAGAGCTGGCTTGCCTTGCTGATGCCATACTTTTCTAATGGTGTTTTGGTTTGTGAGAAAGTAGATGTTAGAAAGAAAAAAGAAAATGCAAAGAGAAAAAAAGGAAAGTTAGTTTCCAATTATTTTCTTTCTTATGTTTGGTTTGAGATAAAATAGAAAGAAAAAGAATAGTATAACATGATGTTTTATTTTTTGAAAAAAAAAGCATATATGCCATTCTCTATAAACAGGCCAAATGAGCTGCAGGTTCCACACACTTGCATCCTTGTCTATTTGCTTTAGAGAACCGCATCTGTCGTATGACGTACACCCAGTGGTTGGGCGTATGCATGGCATCTCCATGAGTGGTGTATGGAGATACCACTCCAAACTCTCCCATTTTCTCTCTTTTGTGGTGGGAAAATGGGTATGAAAGATTTTCCCTCTTGTGGTAAAATACCTTTCATTTTTCTCACACTTTCTTCCTATCCAAACAAGGGAATGAATCAGAAAGGAACATTTCTCTTTTTCTTTTTCACAATTTCATACAAACCAGGCAGACTCTGAATTGAAAATCTCCCCTCAGTGCAAATAATGGTTCAACGAATATGAAAATCTATCGATAAAATCTGGTCCATTTCAAATCTAATGTTGGTTTGCTACACTTATCTCTGATTCGTCCTTTTTTTTTAAAAAATTGGCTCACAGCTGTTTAAGGTGCTGTCCAAATACAATTTCCAGTTTGCAGTCTTCCCACAAAAGTAAGCTAAATTTGAAGATTTGCAGACTTTCTTGGTAATGTTTAGGAGGTATGTTAGATCGTTGTTCCATCTTAGGGCGATGGTTGTTAGACAGCTAAGCATATGCTCATTAGGGTTCTAGGTTAGGGGGTAATAAGTCTTTGCGTTTAAGGTGTGCGGCCAACAAACCCATTAATATTTTGAATCAATTAGGTTAGGGTTTCTTGTAAATACATGTTATCAATGTAATTTGGATAATTCGTGAAAAAAATATAGTACATTGTGGCACAACTTGCAACAATGGCGACATATTGGGAGTATTGTTCAAATTGGCATCTTGCCGATATTGATTTCTCCTATATCTGAGATAGATCAGTGATAAATCAAAATAAGTTGCAATATTCGAAAATGTCAAGTATCAACATTAGTTTTTACATAAATTATTATTTTTTATGTGAAATATTAAAGGACTTTCTTTTAGAATTTAACTAGATATTACTGTTTTTTGTGTCTTACCTACACATTATAGTAGCGTGACCACATGATTATACGAGTATTCCAGTTTGTTTAATTTGTATTTTACAAATATACTATTTATGCAACTGTCACTATTTGCATGTATTTGATGTGAAATTTTAACAATTAGCATCTGTATCTTACAAAAATGATTAACAATATGTCAAAAAGTTTCCAAATATCTCTGGTATCTCGGCCTCCTGGCTATTTGGCACGGTATCCAACATTGCAAACCTTGGTTTGTGTAATGTGTTCTTTATTTTGTTGTTATCGTTGTTTTGTTTTTCTCTTGTCCAGTTCAAGGAGGCTAGCAATCCCTTCAAAGAGTCAAATTCATTCATCCCTAGTTTTGCCAATATATCTCCATTTCATTGGAGCATCTTGAATGGTAACATAACAATAAACACTTTCCTCGATCATAGATCCACGATACTTAAATAAAGGTGAAGTTGCATCGTAAATCTTAGTTCCTCTAAAGTTTCTTTTTTGGTCCTTGATCCCATAAACTTGAAAGAGGTGATACGAGGAAGATTGAGGGATGCTAATGGTGTTATTATATTTGGTAGAATGGTTAACCTGTATAGGATATATGATGGTATTGGTGCTTCAGATAGAGTACTAAGGTGTGGACGGATATTTGTGTGAGGGGCAGGAGATTCTATGTTGAGGTTGTGTTTTGCTCTAGAGCTTTCTCTTACAATTTTTCTAGTACAGGACTTCAATGAGATCTCTCACAGTCAGATTATTGTATGTTTTATTTTCTTGACTTTTTTCTGGACTAAGCGGTCAGTTGAACTATATTCTTAGGGAAAATTGGTTCTTTGCAAATAAGTTGTACTTGTTAACTCACTTGTACATTTGCAAGTACTGTATTGTTACTTCTTTTCCGTTCTCCCCAACCGTATTTTCAACATAGCAACACAGTTATTGATAATAAAGCTCTACATAGACGATGCTGCCATATCATGTCAATACTGATTCATGTGCTCCAAAATAGTTCCTTGGAAGAAAAATACAGCACACATGGTGAACAACTTCCGCTTTTACTTAAGACACTTAGGTTTTACTACAGTCACTTATTATCTGTTGACTTCAGTTCCATGTTGGCTTTGTTTCATTTATCATAAATAAACGTGAAGTTGCATTTTGAATCTCTGTGCCTCAAAAAAAATTTCTTTCTATGGTCGTTGATCCCATAAATACGAAGAAGTGAAACAAGGAAGGTTTGAGTGAGGTTAATGGGGTTATTATATCTGTGAGAACAGTTGACCTCTTTATGTAGGATATATGATTGTCTTTGTGCGTCTGATAGAGTACTAAGTTGTGGATGTATATTTGGGTCAGGCGCAGGGGATTCTGTGTTGAGTTGTGCTTGTTCTGGAGCATTATCTTATGATTTTTCTACTGCAGTACTTCGATGAGATCTCTCACTATCAGATTATTTTATGTTTTTTCTTTCACTTTTTTTGCATTGAGCAGTCAGTTGAACTATATGCTTAGGGAATATTGGTTCCTTGTAAATTAGCTGTACTTGTTTAGTTTCTTGTACATTTGCAAGGGTCGTATTGTAACATCTTTTCCTTTCTTCCCAGCTATATTTTTAACATAGCAACACAGTTTATTGATAATAAAGCACTACATAGACAATGCTGCCATATCTTGTCCACTCTGATTCGTGTGTTCCAAAATAGTACTTTGAAAGAAAAATTCAATATACTCGGTGAACAGCTTCAGGTTTTTCTTAAATCACTTAGTATATGTTGACTTCAGTTTCATGTTGCTTTGTTTTATTTATCATCTCTTCTAATGCAGTTTGTGGTCTCAAAGCTGGTTGCTTGTTGTATTCCTTCTAAGGGCAATGGACGAGTGCCCTCAGCTCAATTTTCTGGAGTCTTTTCTATACTTCACCAGCTAATAGTTAATGCAGATTGTTCTCTTCATGTGTACATCGAAGTAGTTTTTCATATTATTGGTTTTTATGTTTAGTGAAAATAGCTAGTCTCTCCTACAATAGTTATGCTATGCATGGATTTATTTTGTCAGGATCTTGAACCCTTTCCTGAACTCGATTGCTTTGAACAATTTCGAGTTCTACAGCAGAAGGTTTGCAAATCCTACAGCCCAAAGGAGCATCTTCTGAAGGTAACTTTTGCTATGTCAGCCTTCAATTGAAAAATTGTTTTATCTTTTACTTTTTTGTGGCTTATTCTCATTTCTTTTTATGCTTTCAGTTTGTTGGAAAAAGTCGGTCTTTATCACACAAGTTTCTCCACTGGAGGTACAAAATATTTGCCCTCTTAGTTTTTGCTTGACATACACTAATTTTTGTCATGTTTTTTTTTTATCTAGTCTAGAAGCTCTACACAAAAAATTGCTCAATGGGAAGCTTTTTCAGCGAAAGAATGATCAGATTATATTTAACAGTTTTTCCGAGCCAGAGATAGTGTCTGCTGTTTGGGTGTTGGTGGGCATGTGTGGTGGTTATGACTGGATGGATATACGAGAATTGCTGGCTGACTTCATATCTAGGGTTATTTTTTTTTACTCTTGTGTTTGTGTTTCTGTTTTAGCATATTTTAGCTGTTTCAAAAATGTTTTGCTTGGGGTGCAGATTGGCATTGTTGATCCACATCACGTGGTCTTTCACTTGCCTTACGATTCTATAAAGATGTGCTCTGGTCAGATGATTGCAGTTGAAACTGATGTCGTATTGTCAAATATGTTGTTGGCTGAACTTCTGGCATTGCTGAAGAAGTATTTGATGGATGATTCTGTTAATATAATTGACCTGGCTTCTAGGACATTACAGGTAAATTTATGTTTTTCTGTTTTCCAAATGATCTGACTTGAGATTGAGAGTGGAGGAAGAGGTTTTTATCAATAATGTAGAGCTTACATTAATTCAATAAAGCTGTTCTTAATTGTGCCCTTGTGTAATTTCTTTTCTATGAACTTACGAGCTTAAAACGTGCTTGGACATGCCATTTATGTTATGCAACTCCCTGGGATTCAGTGGCTTTGAATCTGAGACAAACATGCTTGGACATGCCATTTTCTGTTTGTATTTGTGATCCTTCAGTTTTTTGTACGTGATGGGTGGGCTTTGTTGCCGTCTCTTTTCTGATGTATATCTTTGGAGCTTTATTTCAGTCTTTCTAATAACACCAAAAGTTTTTTGATAGCCTCATTTTGCGGGCATTGCAATGCAATGAATTAACTCATTCTTTGTATAAATTGTTACTATGAGTCTATGAGATGTTTTGTTTCCTAAATTCTTTTCAAAATGGCAAGAATGATGCTTGTTACTGTGTTTTGTTTGTCATTTTCAGGGGATTCTTTCAACTGAAAGAGGTCAAGCTGTTCTTCAATCATTTGCATACTTTGACAGATCCCTCCTCAAGGTATTCTAGTTGTAGTTTATGATTTTTACTTTAAGTTTCTCTTTCTTCGAAATTTCATGCAAAGTAGAGTTGAACTTGGTGCCATTATCACTCTTTGATTAATATTGAACTGTCTCTAGGTTTTATTCTTGATGCCTTTGACTTTGTGAGTGAAAATTAGATCACAAGTTTATAATTCTTATTTGTAGTAGGAAAGTTGGTATGATGGTAGAATTGAAATCTGTGTAAAGGAAAATTTGTAAAGAGTCGTGTGTATTACCTAGCAAACATTGGGGCTATACAAATGGTGCAACTCTATGAGTAATTTATGATAAAGTGATTTTCTTGTATCACAAAATTTTTTAGGTAATTTTGCCAATGCTTGTTTGTTGCTGGTATGGATCCTGGATAAGAGATGAGGATTGGTGTCTATATGGCCATCCTTCTATCTGGCCATCCGTCTATCAAAACATTGTCATTATAATCATATGGATCCTACACTAGGATGTTGAGATAGTAGACAGACCGTACCTGCTTCAGTTTAGTTGAGGTTGGGTTAGGAATCTGACTTTTTAATGTATGTTGTTACCTATTTATAAATGTGTGAAATGAATGAAGGTGTAACTTACGTTGAGAGCACTGAACCAGTGTTCTCAATATTTCCTATGTTTACTGCTGTAATCATCGATAAAAAATACATAATATTTAAAGTGAGCATGATAAGGTCTGCAAACATCTGAATGTACCACTTCAAACATCTTATTAGATCTAGACCTAGAAGATAAAGGTAGAGAAGCACGACTGCATTTGACAACTTATAGGGCTCACAGTTAAGTCAAGCCACACTACTAAGGGAAGGAACGAACAACTTGAGCTTATTCAAACTAGGATTGCCTAGCCAAAGATTTCACTCAAAAGCTTTGGAAGAAGCTGATCCAAGACAAGCATTTGGTGACATAGGTTAGATAGGCTGCAGATAGTATAGAGTTCCCTTACTTAAGCCACGAACAATCTCCTTGCTGCTTCATATATCCTGAAATATACAAGTAGAAGTGAATATGACCTGACAGGAACCTTTGGAACATAGACTTTTCATTAAAAGTAGAATCATAGGGAAGGAGGGAACTAGGAGCACATCATGAAGAGTTAACGTAAAAGTAATGGAGACGGTACCTTTCCCAATGGCTGGAGCTTTACTTCCATCAGCAATGCTAACCAAAAAATGATTCTTAAAAGGTGAGTACGTAGAGAACATATGTGTACTTGTCATGTGGCTTGTGGCCCCCGAGTCAATCAGCCTGAAACTTTTGAGAGAGATGAGTATTGGAGATACCTTAATGAGCACTAGTAGCAGAGGGAAGAGTGCTATGTCCATGAGCCATCTTGAGAAAATGCTCAAAGTCATCCTATCAAGAGTACACTTGTAGGGGCAGATGATGCAATGCATTCCGCAGCAAGGGCATTAATTGAAATACTCACATTTGAAATTGATTCCTCGGTGGCCCATTCTGGTTTTCCACACTTCTCTCAATGTGCCCTTGGTTTTGACAGATGTGTCCTCTTTCTGTCCAGTAGCTTGACCACTTCCTCTTCCAGCAGGTGCACAATCTCTACCCCTTCCCTTGTAGGACTGGGGTTGAGACGTGTGTTGGCAGAAAGAGACTCTCATTTTCTTCAGATTGGTCAGCCTCTTCCAAAATCCTTGAGAGCCTTGAGAAAGTAGCATTGAGGGTAGGTAGTTCAACACTAGTTAGAATTTGATTCTTGGCGGATTCACATTGAGGTCCATGGGCAGTCAGAAAAGAAATGACTTAGAGCTCCTCTTCCATGTAGTAAGATCTCTATGATAAGGTTGATGAAGGTTCAGCTCTTCCCACTTGGACCTCACAAAGCTATAGTCTTCACGAAGGGGTCGAGTGCCTTGTTTAGTGAGGAACACATCTTCACACAATTCATAGATCGTATTGTTATGTCCATATGTCTCTTTTACTGAAGTCCAGACAGCATAGACAGTAGTCAACAACATGTTATCACAATTTACATGGGTTCCATGCTATTCCACCACCACAATCTTGCTTGTGCATCCTCCTTTGGCCAAACATCTCCAACATCCTCTGGTTTATCCTCCTCAGAGTACTTGTCTCTTCTTGGAGGAAAGGAATGTCTTTATGATAACAAGCCAAGAAAGATAATTCTTGGAGCTAGACAACTTTAATCAGGCAACAGAGGAACTGATGATGAGTTTGGCAATGGAAATGCTGTTGACATTAGAAGAAGTGGCAATAGGTTTATCCTTGGTGGCCATAAATATAACAGTTGGAGTAATCAAAACCCAGGTTCGTATTATTGTATCTCAGTTATGTTACAGAAGGTTGAAAATGACTGATCTTGGAGAGATTTGGAAGAATTATTGGAGAGATTCAGAAGAATTCTCAGAGACGGAAGTGTTGACATGTAATAGGTTTAGAAAACACAAACTAATGATGCAATGCAAGACAAGCATGTAATAGGTTTTCTTGTTAGATAATAACTAAAAAATAACTAAATTAGGATTAGGATAAAATAACTAAATTAAAAAATACTATCCAAATTTAATTTGCGTGAAAAAAAATTAGAATTTAATTAAAATAAATGAGATACATCAAGAACATAATGAATTAAATAAATTATATAAAATATTTAAAAATATATTTATAATTTAATAAAAAAATTTAAGAGTATTTAATAAGAAAAAATATAATATGATTGATGAAAATAATATGACTAAATAATACCATCTCCCTCTCTCTCTAGTCTTTGCCACCCAGTCTGCCCTCTCCCCTTTGCTGCCTTACCACCCCTCTCCCCCATCTCTTCGTCAAACATAAACCCCAACCCCCCCACCCTCCCCCTCCTCCCCCCTTCCCCCC
>JAVDBV010053453.1:0-12505 GCA_032619315.1 Piper longum
CCGGGGTGTGCGGATCGCTGCGGATACATCCTCCGCATTATTTTGGAGTATAGCGGCATCGTTCCACCGTATATTAAATGAACATAAGGAACTAGGGGATTGTCCTTGATTTGTTTTATCTATTATACGACTTAGTGTTTTTATCACTAACGCGGAATTGCCTCCGCAAGTGTCCAGATTCGAGATTAGGTATGAGAAGGTCATTGACAACCAGAGCATGGAGCAAGATAAAGAAGAAGACTCCTTCGTTTTATTTTGAGAAATAAGTGTGGCTACTGGGAAACGGTCCTAGACTGTGTGGAAACCAATATTTTTATGTTGATGTTTAACTGTTATAATTCAGTAATTTATTAGTTGTTTAAGTAACACCTAGCCAGCTAGGCCCACAATTATTGTGAAATATGGCGGGTCGTTACAAGTATGCTTTAATTAATGGATGAGAGCAACCTTTTATCTTGCCATGGTATTGTGCTTACCATTCATCTCTCCCTTGCAAAACTCCAGGGCTGGCTAATTGAAATGGCAAATTTTGTTAAGTTAATTGATAGAAATCATTTGTTGACCGTTGGCCTAGAGGAATTCTATGGACCAAATACCCCAGAAAGATTAAGTATGAATTCGTAAGAGTGAGCTGGCAGTCTTGGAACAGATTTCATACAGAACTCCAAAATCCCTACCTTGGATTTTGCTTCAATTCATACATATCCTGACCAATGGTGAGTTCATCTTATGTGCCCATTTTGGTTTTTCACGTGAATGTTTGCCGCAAATCAGGCAGATCCCAAGTTGTATGCAATATGCTTTTAGAGTTTGTTTGCAATTCCCATCAAATGAAGTTTGTTCATCTGAGTTTCCTTACATAACCATGTATACGAACTATTTCTCAATGTATTTAGAGGTTTTTTTCCCTTGCTCCTTTACTCTTTTGGTCAACGGTTCAAATGTTTCACTGTTTTTTTTGTCATGCAGGCTTTCAGATCAAGAACTTGACAAGAAGCTGAAGTTCGTCTCTGAATGGATTACGTCACATGTCGAGGATGGCGATAAAACTTTAAAAAGGCCTGTGTTGATTACTGAGTTTGGACTATCAAACTAGACCCAAAACCATGAACAATCTCATCGTGATGCACTTTACAAGGTTATCTATGATATCATCTATGACTCCGCAAAGAAGGGGACATCGGGAGCTGGGGCCTTGCCTTGGCAGTTTCTGGTTGGAGGCATGGAAGAGTGCAATGATGATTTTGGCATGGTTCCATGGGAAAGACCTGAGACTTATAAGTTGATAGTTGAACAATCATGTCGCCTAACATTTCTTAGAAATGGGCGTATACCATCAAATGGAGATTTGCTTACGACGTGCCGAAGACTTAAATAACTGCATCAATCTGATTCTCATTTGCTGGATTCAATTCTGGCGTTATGAGCTTACCGTTGTGTGATAAAATTGTTCACAACTCTCTTCTTTTTTTACAGGAATTGGTGCGGGGACTGAAATGTACAAGATGCAAAGGATGTTGCAGCAGGGATATGTTCATTGTTTCATGTTTTTTTGTAAATTAGGTCCAATTATTTTTGACGTATATTTGAGATTGAAGTCGTAAAAAATAGCAATCCTGTTTTTGTATGCATATACTGTTTCTTTTGAAATGCAGCATATGATTTCTTTTGCGAAAGAGGAGCCTTAAATTGTGACTGTGTATTGTACCCATATGGCCATATCCTTCAACGGGGATGAGCATTTTGAAGTTACTGATTGCTTCTGTTGTACCGAAGTGTGTTAAACAGCCAACAACTCTTACACTACTCAATGATGAAAACTTGGATTGGAAAATTGCGTTTGCTGTGGTTGTCTCTCTTGTATGGTATTGCAAGCTTGGTTATTCGCAAGGTGTAAGAAGTTCATGTAAGCCATGACGAAGCGTTCCTGCTTCCAGGATTTTCAAGCTGCGATTGAAGGATCAAATCATGCAATAAACTTCGACATCAAATGCTGCTGTAATTAAGCTTTAAAAACTTATTTTTAATCGCATATCCATGCTATGGTATACACTAAACACTAAACCTATAATAAAAAAAATGGCATCACCAAGGACGTTTCATCTGGAAATCTATAATATTACATCATAAAGCTCAACCATTTCTTATTTCTCAATGGAGACATGTATCTCATTCAACCAAGTAGGATTCCAAGGTCTAGTTTGTAAAACTCCAACGCCCAACGGGGTTCCTTTTTTTTACATCTGGATTTAGAATTTGCTCCCACGTATTCGTTGAATCTAGCGGACAACAAAAAATAGTACAATGTTACATTTGTTGCCAATCATGACCCCGAATCTTATGATTGTTTATAACTCCATTAAACTTGCTTGTTTCAGCTTTTTTACCTCGAATTAAATGAAGCAATCTTGCCCAAGAGTATGTTTGGCCTACCTCTGCTTAAACTTAATATTTTTTTATTTCATTGCCCACGCATAAAAGGATAAATAACTAGAACAAAATAATTAGTTTTTCATGCAAATTATAGTGACAAATTGAGTCATTGTAATTATTATTTTATCATAAATTAATAATATTATTACATTTATTGAAGGAGTAGGGGTGTTTGACCGTGTTGATTTTTGCGTTTTTGTTAAACGATAAACCTATACTCCGTGCTTATCGCTGAGCTCGAGCTGAGATTGGCATTACGTTTTGTTTTTTTTCGCATCATTTGAATTAATAACGCAATGCATTATTTCTATCCTTATTTTATTATCTAATTCTTCTTAGTTGAATATTAGCTAAGTACCGAGTATGAGCAAAAAGTCTTCCAAATTCAAGACTATAACCCGCTTAATTTTTATATGTATTATACTCTAATAAATATAATAATATTATTAATTTATTCTAATTGGGCCCACAAGCAGGGGCCCAAAAACCCCGCCGGTAATAGACAACCAAAAACCCTCTTCCTTCCCCCTTCGCAATGGCCACACGCCGCTGCCTCCGCCTCCTCCTCCACCGACGCCCGCCGCCTTTAGCGGCCGCCGGCGGCCTCTTCCGCCGTGCTTGCTTTTTCATTCCTAACCCCCTCCTCCCTCCTCCCATTGCCACTCCCCGCCACCACTTCCACCCCCTCAGCCTCTTCTCCTCCTCTTCCTCCGGTCGGGGTAGAGAGTCCGACGACGGCGAAGAATCGGACGAGGAGATTGAAGTTGATCCGCGGGCGTCGAGCTGTGTGGTGGAGAGGGCGAAGGTTGGATCGGAGGAGGAGGCGGCCGCGATCGGTTACAAGGTGGTGGGCCGTGTTGAGGGATCCGAGAATGTGTTCAAGCCATGGGAGCCGGTCTACGCTGTCATCCGGGTTTGCATTTTTTTTGGGTTGATATATTTTGGAATGTTTACGGTGTTTGTGAAAATTTTTTCGTTTGTGTGTGTGGTTCTTGCTTTGGAGTATTTGTGAGGTTATCACATAGTTTTTTTTTTTAGTAATTAATCTACTTGATGCACTCTCGCAACCGAATTCGTCGAGCTTTACTGTTATTTTACTGTGCAACATGTTGAAACTGATACTTTTTGGAATGTGTGTAGTGTCTGAACTATATGATAAGCTTTGGAACATTTCTACTCTCATCGAACGTTTTTGTTGGTAATTTATGCCGTATGTACACTCACGGTGGGTCAAATTCATGGAGTTTTGCCCAGATTTAATTGCGTAATCTGCTGAATGTGGTGTCTTTTTTGGAGTGTGTGGAGTGTTTGAGAAGTAGGTCCATTTTACTTATTTTCTAAATGTTGTAAAACTTATGGAGTTTTAAGAACCACTGGCTGTTATATTTGTTTCAGATTGGTTCTCATCAGTTCAAAGTGAGCAATGGAGATACAATTTACACGGAGAGGCTAAAACATTGTGATATTAACGACAAGGTGTGTGGTTATTTCCTATTTTATTTATGCTATAAATCAATTGTTAATGCCTTAAGTGTTGTCAGTTCTTCAACCATTTGGCATTCACATCTGCCCGAGTCTTCTTCTATCTGGATCATTAAATTGTGAAGAATAATATATTGAAAAATGAAAACAATTTTTCCTGTAATCAAAACCATATCTTGCACAATCTGACAATTGTCTAGTTTAATCCATTATCATATTATCATTCCACTCAAGTTGATTATGATGCTGCTTAGCATTTTCAGATGAGCGAGTAACAAAAATTCTTTTCATACTGGTGGCATGTGTTTTCCTCGTAGCCTTTAAGGCTAAAAGAGAGGAAGGCTGAGAAAATGGGCTCAGATGAAGTAGTAAGAAGGAAGATAATAATATTATGATTCCAGTGTATGATGTTTCTTAACTTGATGTTCCTTTTTGTCTCTTTTCTGCAAATTGATTAGCGGCTGTGGAACTTATTTGGTGCTCAACAGACATTAGTTTAGGGGTTCAATCTTTAGCTGGTCATATGTTTGATGTAAACTATATAGCTGTTTTTTAATCATTTCCCACCTGTCCTGTTTTTTCCGAAGTTGATTACTATTGTGTAGTGACACTTCTAAGTGAATTTGGATGTGTTGCAGTTAATTTTAAACAAAGTATTGATGATTGGTTCTAAGGCGCAGACTATAATCGGTAGACCTATCTTGCCTGATGCTTCTGTTCATGCGGTTGTCGAGGAACATGTAAGCACAATCATCCATCTTCAATTTTTTTTGGGTGTGATTTGGGCAGTAGTTATGGTTTCTTGTTGGGGAGGTTATGTTTGGACACCTGTTTTTGCAGGCATTGGATGCCAAAGTCATTATATTTAAGAAAAAGAGAAGAAAGAATTATAGAAGAACCAAGGGTCACCGACAGGTATTTTTGTCTACTAGTTTTGGAAACCATTATTGGATTACGAGATTATAGATTGCTTTTTTTTTTTATCAATGGCCTTTATCTCCATACAGGAGTTGACAAGGCTGAGAATCACTGACATAGAAGGAATAGACAAGCCTGAGGTGGAAATTGCTAGTTAGGATCTTATATCTGCAAAATAGTGACAGTGGTTTATGCTTTATTTCAAGGGATTAGCTATTGTCAGAGCAGTCTTGTTAATGTTTTCCACAGGAATGCAAACTGTGCTCGCCTCAATTATAAATGTTTTGAAACTTGTGAAAGCAATTTGTCGTGCTGAAATGTAGATCCAAATAAAAATGTGGTACTTGTGGAAGGAAAGATTTTTCCGAAAGTTGGAGTCCTAATGAGTAGAACATTTGATGAGCTGCGATGTAATGCTCATCTGCTTGTAATGTGACGCCGGAATTTTTTTATCTTCATATCGATCATTTATGACTTGCATCTTTTAATAACACCTTTTATAACACAGTTGGCCGAATGGAGAGGTGTCATTCTACCTGTAATGAGTTTTTTTTAAAAAAAAAAAAACTTGCTAGTCACTTCTTAAAACATGTAAACCTTTTTTTTAAACTTTCAATTGTGTTATTTTTGTTATTATATTTCCATGCGGGGGCATGGTAAACTTTTCAGTGTTTTCACCCTTGGGGAAAGGATAAGTATTCATGTTAACTCGGGTTTTTACATGGCAAGTCCTTCCCGCCTGCATCTACTTATTACATGGCGAATGCTTCTTTTTATTTTTTTCTTTTCAAAGCAGCAAGCAAATCTGTACTCTTTTCCTTAAGTCGTACTACTTCCTCAAAGAATAACATAACCAACCCTGTTATGGAGGCAGACTAATCAACGCAAAGATGTTGTGCTACATATACTCTTCTGTTTTTGGTGCTATTTTTTATTTCGAACCTTGGTTCATAACAACTAACAAGGAAGATATTCATGTGGGACTTATACTAAATAAATTTTAATTTTATATATAAATTTTTAAATAGATTATAATAATTTAATATCTTAAATATAGATTATGATTGATTTTAAAGATATATTTATAAGAATGAAAAGATGAGTTATAATTATTTAATTTTTTATTATATTTTTATTTAAAATAATTGACAAACTCTTATTAGTAAGAAGGTAGAAGTTGAAATTAGCTACGTTAAAACCCATGGCCTTCTATCATAAAAAATATTTTTATTATTTTTTCAAGAAATTGATGTTAGTAAAATTTAAACTCACGATCCTTTGTGGGAGGTATTTTTATTACATTTTAAAAAAATTTCTTATATTTTAATGGGCATAATCTCTTACTTTTAATCTCATTTTAATATAGAGTTCTTCTTTTATTAATAAAAGTACATATCACATTTTGTTTTATTTATATACAATATCTATAACAAAATGAAAAAACAAAATTTAAGAACAAGGCTACTTTGCAAAGACAAAGCTAACTTCTATTTCACAAAAAGTAAATAAGGTGATATTTTATTTTTATTTAATTTTGAAACATACTATTCCACTCATCCAAAAGCCGCGAGCACCCTTCTAAACCCTTAATCATATAAAATAATAATTTATATAATAATAATAATAATAACTACTCCTTCTAACCCCTTACACTAAAGCGTTGTTTTGTTTTCGCTCTTAATGTGCTTTTCCTTTTCTTTCGTTGTAGTTAATTATGACTCATTAACATTTATCTAATTAGAAATTATTATTATTATCAGAAAAGTATTAGAGTATAATTTTATTAAAATTATAAATTGTAAATATTTATAAATTTTAACATATTTATAATTATATTACTCTAAATAAAATTTTATTTAGTATATATTATTAGTATCATTGATTATTGATTATTTTTAGGTTAATATTAGAACATAATTCTACCTAAATTAGGTGTTTTAAAATATTGATAAATTTAATAATTATGTTATTTGAATTAAATTAACTATTTAATATACATTATTAATTTAGATTTTTATAGATTTCATTTATTTATTTATTTATTATTATTATTATTATTTATTAGAAAAACTTAGAGTATAATTCTATATGAATTAAAATTCGTAAAAAATAATTTTTTATTTAATTATTAAACATTTTACTTATTAAAATTAAAATTAATTTTAATATTCGAATACAACTGTATTTTTTGCTAGATTAAATAAATATTTATTATTTATATTTTAAAAATAATATAACAATATTTTAAAAAAATGTTGATATACATTATATTAATAAGTTTTAAATGTAGCACACGACGTTCTACTTTTGTTTTTTTTTACATTAAAGCGTTGGAGTTTTTTTTTTTTTTGCTCTTATAGTATTTTAATATTTTTTGTGCTGTATTTGATTTGAGCCCGCGATAATTTCATGCCGTAGTTAATTAATGCTTGTATGATTTGAAATTATTAACATTATTATTTGTTATTAAGTCGAAATTAAATTCAAATCAAAGTGACGTGAGGAGCATCGAAAGAGCACCGCCTCCCTCGCTTTTGGCTCGTGTGAACGGAGGGGATTCATGGTCTCGTCGGAGAAGCCGGTGGGAGGACTCGCCGGCACCGCCTCCTATGCCGTCGGTGCTATGAGCGTGATCCAGTCGACGGCCGGGCATGTCAGGGGTGACCACAGGCGCAAGCGCCATTCCGATTCGGTAAGTTTTGGATTTTCGTTTCTTCTTTTTTTTCTCCTCCTCCTTATTTTACGGTTTGTTGGTGTGTATCATCCTTCTTATGTCAAGTTTTGTATGCGGCTTCGAATGTTAACGCTTGTTGATATTGATTCAGTGAGAGAAGAATACTCTTGTAATGAAAGTAGGTGTGTGTAGTTTTTCTTATTGTGTTTATGTTTTGATATCTTAATCTGCTTTACTCAAACATTGCAGAACAACTGTACTTTTAAGTCTCGAAATTATGGATGAATCAAAAGCCCGTGCCAAAAAAAAAACTTGATATTGATTTTAGTACTTTCAGGCGGTTGCCAATAATGACATTGATGATAACAACTATGAGAAGGGCAGTAGGAGTAAAAAGATCAATGCTGGTCTCACAAATCGAGCGATGGAGGTTTATATTCTGATGTTACCAATTTTACTTATGCAACTGATACCCATAGAACGTGCTTTGGCATTCTACTTGATGGTTTTTGTTTTTTTCATTTTTACTACATATGTTCCAGTGCTTATGATCCTGGATTAAATGCATCCATACAGTTCTCCTTTCAGAATTACTATGGTGGTTAGGGCAGTTTCCGTGATAACGGGGATTATCATCGTGGAGGCATTCATTATTATGGGGATTATTATTATTATTATCTAGGCAGGACGCTTAATACTTTTGAGAGTAGTTATAATTATTGCTATTCCAATGGCATTAGTATTCCACGTTTTGCTCCCCCGATCCGAAACTGTAATTTCACCTTATTGGATGCGGCTCCCCTCTCATTGGTTCCAGAATCTCAGTGGCTCAAATCCATCAATTATCCCTAGAGATAGCAATGCTCGAACTAGTATTCCATCTTTTGCTTCTCAAGCTGAAGCTCTAATCTCACCTTCTTGGATGCAGTCCCCCCTCTCCTATGTTTTCAGTGGCTCAAATCCATCAATACTCCCGAGTGATTCCAATCCTCAAACTAGTGTAGACAATTCCAATCCGCAAACTAGCCGGCCTAGCTCAACCAATCAGAAGGAAAACCAGAGTTTTTATGGTAAGTTGGACAAAAACTTTAGATTCTTTAAACATTTTGATACTGTTAGTGGTCACTCTGATCACTGGTTTAAAGATTGCAAAGCTGGAGATCTGTCAAAAAAGGTACTTGGCCTTACTATCTTTTGTATTTTAGATAAGTTTCTATGGCATTGTCAGCAACTTGTCCTCGGAGGCAAACATCTGCTTGGATTTTTGGCCAACAAGATATTGAAGATGTCAAAGAAAAAGTGGGTAAACTGAGTATATGAAAGCTGTGAAAGGATTTTTGGAGAGCGTTGGCATTGGCTAAATGTGCGCACGTGATAGTGGCTGTTAATCTCAATGTTGACCTGTTCTTAAGGAAGATTAGATTCGAAATTGTGGTTGTTTTTTAGTTCTTATTAGTTAGCATGTGCCTAGCTTATTTGAGAATCTTTTCAAATTTGAATTGTAATCACTTGGTTGTCTATAAATTAAGAATGTAGATGATCTATGCATTAATTAAAAGCTTCCACTCTATTGTATTTTGAAATTGTCATTGTGACGTTTTGCTTGTAAAAATATCTGCATAAAACATGAACAAAACTGGGAACCATTTGAGCATTATGTCTTCGGGAGAACCTGCCATTATGGAATTACATTACAATGTGGTAGCAGGAGGTCAAATCATTACTTCTCTAACACGAATGCTTCGCTTGTAGTTAAGTCAAATACAAGTACTACTTAATGCTGATAATGTAATTATTTTCTTCTATTGGGCAATTAAGCCTTCAACAATTATTATTCTGATTCGTGTTTGTAGCATCTAAGATTAATTATTTTTGTTTTGTTTTCTTAAACAGGTGACAATATGGTCCAAGGCAAATCAGAAAGAATGGAAGCTCTTTGATAACAACCTGCCTGGTTTGTTGTTAGTTATCTTTCTCCAGTTTTTGTTAGCTATGGTTTCGTCATATTCTTCATCATTTAGGATTAAAATACCATTTTGAATTAGGTTTTGCTAACAATAATGCTCCTGTCTTGTTTGAACATATCTACTACTATGATTGAGACTGTTTGCTGACTATAGTGCTCTGTCTTGTTTAAACTTATTGAGTGTAACGATAGCTATATCTATGACTATGATCGGACTGTTTGACCAGAGATGTTTCCGTAATCTATATCTACTATGGTGACAATTTGGACTGACGCACAAACACACACACACACACTAACAATTACTGCAAATTGTAATAATACACTGGTCTTGGATTGTACATTGAAGTTGTGCAAAAATAAAAATAGTTATCCTTTATTTGTTAACAATTGGATTATATTATTACTAAATTTGTTAACAATGGTGGCTATAAATATTAATATTACTCAGTAAGCAAACATCTCATAATACCCATCTAATAATATGAGATAGTAGATGATGGTGATAATTATAAGGTTAAATCTTTGAAATTCATCTCGTAATCCCCTCTTTTAATAGAAAGAGAGTTGCGGCAGGAAAGAATTGCTTTAAATGTGAAGACAAGTAATCATTGACACAAAATCTTCTCCGGTATGTAGTATCTCCATCCTTTGAAATTGTTTTAAACCACTTGTACAGTTTCAGCATTGATCAAAACCTGGGATGCTTTTGATGATATATTGCATGTTGATGTCCTTTGTACCGCTTGACTGATTTCTACATGTTTTGCTCATGCTTATCCTATTTGTTCTCTTTTCATTTGACATGTTGCAGCATCTGCACTACCACTCTGGTGGGCTTCGACTGAATCCCAACTTGTACACTTTTGGAACCGTCTGCCCTAGCCTTTTGAACACGTGGAGTGGTAGCCAGAGTGAAATGTGGACACCTGGGAATCAACTATGCTCCAAGACTTGCTTTCTATCCAATCACTGGTATTAAATGAAAAGCCCTACTTTAATGAGACAGGATTGTCACCTTTTGCTGGCCAGGCGAAAATGGAGAAGATGTCTGAAAATTACAGTGAAAATGCATTTATATTGTCCTGTAAAACTATGATGTATACGCTGAGGAAACCACCTAAGGTAATTTCAACCTTCTCTGTATGTTTGCACTCAGTCTTGTGAGGGATGCCACCTGTTGGGCACCGATATGTGAATTTACAATTATATATACTGGAGTATACAAGAAGATGTATAAAATGGACAGGATACTTTGTATGACCTGACTTGGATGACAATTGTTTGATTTGAAGTGGTGACCCTAGCAAAAGTTACGAAGTTTCTATCCTTTCGAAACACCTAGATTTTGAATTTTTATGATTTGAATTCAATTTTATTATTCTGACTGATGGTTCTTCCCGTTTAATAAATGTAACAGCATTTTGAAGACTTTTTGATGGGGCATTTTCGCAAACGCGGTCATGCAATTTTGAATGCCTGCAAGGCATATTTGGATGGTTCTCAGGTTGCAACCGTGGCAAGTGGTGGGATACAAGGCGTAGACAATGGCAATGGGAGTTGCGAATCAACTTTTCAGACACAAGTTGGTCAAATTTTTCCTCAGCTCATTCAGGTCTTCAAGGAAAATGGCATCGACTGCAGAAAATACGGCAATGCAAATCTGCCACCAACTATGAATAATCCATATGCTTCCTACAGTACCCCCGTAGGTAACCCCCCACCCATGCCCCATTTTTTGCGGAAAAGTTTCTGCAATTGCATAGTGAGATTCTCTAACTCACTCTTCTTTCTTTTTACCGCCAAATTAGGTTGGTTGGTCAAAATATTTTGAACTTTTCTTCATGATTTATATGCAACCATCAGTTGCCAAACCGTATATAACAGAGTGTTTCCAAAATAATGGGAATCATCAGGATAAGTTTTTTACTCCCAAAAAGATGCAAATTAGCAGCTTAATTTATATAAAGTGATTTCCATAATAGAAATTGTGTGGTTCGAAGTATTATTTCTCGTACTTTTTATCGATAATGAATTAGGGATGTGATGATTCCCTTGTAACAGCAAGTTGAAGCCCAGAAAATTTTGTGTGGTCCGTGTTTTTATTCAATTAATTGTCCAAGCTAGGGAGACATGAGTCTTTGTTATCATAATTGTAAACTTCACTGATGTTGAAGAATACTTTGACTGAGTCCATATATAACAAAGCAACTTGAATGGGAACCACGAGAAATGTCTTGTGGGAGGCCAAGGGCAGTATTTTTTCCTTGATGTACAACTGTTAGAAGAGAAGCAGTTTATGAACGAACCAAGTCAATTTACTGACATTGGATTATAATGACAGCCAAAGAAAAGGTGGAAGCAGTGGAATCTGGATTCTTTTTCCTTTGCATAATTCCACGCTTTCATTTAGGGCCGGGCACGAATCAAGCTAACTTGTAATTTTTTGTCACTAAACTTGCTTGAATTTGATTAACTTTAAGCTTGATTTGAAATTCGATCTTAAAAAATCGGTTTGATTCGATTATATTTGAGTAGATTTTGAGTTATATCAATCTCAACTCGGAAAAACTCGATTTAGCTTAAAACTCAGCTTAAATTTACTTAATGTTTAATATAAATTTTTAGATATTTTTTTCTTTAACAATACATGAATAATATAACATTAAAAATGATAATTTTGTATAAAAATAATTAAATCAAGATAATCTAATAATTATTATAGGACTATTAATTATGAAGAATGTTATTTATATTTTTATAAAAATATTGCATGACATCGAAATAGATCTTCAAACATTCAGTAATGAAACTCAAACAAGACAAATACTTGACTTCAATTCGATTAAGTTTAACTCGAACTTGAACTAAAATAGTTCAACTCAAAATTATATAGATCAAAATTCAATTCATTTATCAAATGACCTAAATTTAAGTTGAGCGAAACTAGGGTAACTATCATGCGTGTAACCGTGGGATGCACCGGGAGCTGGGGTTTGGCGGTTGTTCCCAGTCGTCCCGCATCCAAGAAG
>JAVDBV010053455.1:0-13046 GCA_032619315.1 Piper longum
CGGACCAAGATCGCGTCCGAGACCCATCTGCTACCCGGATTGGAATTGGTGCACCGTACACCACCTGTAGACAGGCGCACGCAGAGAGAAAAAGGATCTTGCGCACGCCACCCTGCCCGGTCCAGCGTTTATTTGGTTTGAACCAACCCGAAGCGGTCTGGTTCAGTCTATTAAAGATTTGGGAATAATTTGAAGGCCTTATACACCTCGGATCGAGGCAAAATTTATTACCCACTGTTTTTGGATGTTCCAGACACAGTGGTAGGGTTGTTTTGAGGATTTAAAGTCTAGAAAGGGATGAACCATGGGATTGAAGTCAAACATCTCAAAGGCAATTTTATTTTGAGGAGGCAAAAATTCACTGTTTTGTATAATTTGTAAAATCTAAGGAGAAATAGTGGATTGTGAGTACTAATCTCACCGTGGAGTGATTTAGGAATTCATATTGAATTCTAAGGAACCACGTAAAAATTTCCACTGTATCATTTTTATACTTGTGACATTATCATTTGCATTATTTTATATTATCGCACTATCTCTTTACACGGCAAGGGCGCCTCGGTCCCACCGAACTCTTCATACCCAGATCGAATCACTTGACCCGGTCACCCCGGGGGCGATCCCGTGCCCGAACAATTACTATAAGCCATAAAATTAACATAAATTAAAAAAAATAAAGCTAAAAAAATAAATAAAAAGGGATGTATTTTACATGAATATAAATTTACTAATTTATTTTAAATTAATTTATTTATGTATTTTTAAATTTTTATATGCTAACTCCAAGGCACTCCCTCTCTTTCATTCAACAGTATTTCTAACACAAATGACAAATTAACAAAATATTTTTAAATATACAAAAAATCCTATTTAAAAATATAACAGAAATTTTGAATCAAAAATAAATTTTATTTATTATTGCAATTTTAAATTTATAATAAAAATTAAACACATTTATAATAATATATTAAACATATTTATAATAAAAATTATACATATAAACAATTTAGTTAATCACATGATTCAAAATAATATATTTTTTAATCTATACGAAGAAAATGACATTATTCATACCTTAAAAACAATATTAAACAATAATAAATCACTTAAATTTTGACTTTGACAAAATGTATACTTGCGGACATCCGCGGACATGTCCGCAAGTATCCATATTTTTTGTGGACAATATAATCTATGGACACATTGCAAAAGGCTGATTATATGGCCACGGCGCGACGAGGATATATGTGGTGTTTGGACACCCGAATGGAACATGGTGACCAGCATCACCCTACTATATGGATGACAACGACTTCATCCATGCATGCAGAAGCCAGACAACCTACATCAATCTGCTTCTAACACTTGCGTCACTTGATGCGACCGCAATCATGTCCAAAACCAGAGAATTCCAACCTTTTCCTCGGGCATCCCCACAACCAAAAATATTGCAAACCAACGGCATTAATCACGCAATAACCCAACTCGAGCAACCCAAAGGGCTATTACTACTTCCAAGCTGCAACAAAGCGACTACAATTGCATTACAAGCAAACAAACAAAGCCCTTCCAAACATACACGACAAGGTCTACCACAACCTACACAATAATCTGCTACAAGAATACTATATCGGTATTGGAGAAGATCTCATAGCAACAGAGGCCCTGATCCTCCCAGGCCGGCGGTGACATAATGCGGATCTAGCATCTGGAAGCCGGCTCGGTTGAATATTGTTGAGGTAGACAAGTCATGAGCAGATTTAGCAGCAGTGTTTGGTGATGATGAGAGGCTGAAAATCCCATTTCCCATGTCGATAATCGAGGGTTTTAATCCTGCCGACTGGCGATGATGATTGCAATCTGCATGACCACTACTAAAACGTAGGTTTAGTTGTTCATGTGGTTGGAGCATGGGCATTGAGGGCTGCACTTTCATCTTGCACTGTGGAACAACAGAAGCCTCCTCGTTAGGGTCTTGGTGATGATCATAGTGGGAACTGTGCAAGAGAAGAGAAGGGATGGGAATGGTCGATGATACTGGAAAGGGGTTCAAGTTCATTAGGAACATAGGTGAAGGTTGCACTTGGTTTAGGGCTTGTATGTCTGATCTTCTTTCCAACTGAGAGGTGGTGTGACCGTTTTGGGTGATGTTTTGGGAAGCAGATTCAACATTTGGATACTCTAGTAGGAGAGATAAAGAAGTAACAGGTGGAGTGCGAGCTGCTGGTTCCACTGTTAACTGGTGATTTTGGTGCACAGGGCTCTTCCCTCCAACTTTGTGAAGTATTCTGCACATAACCCATTCATCCTACACAAATGATTGAATATCACTCTCATAAGTATATTCATGGACTTAATCAAGATGTACATCAGTGATGAACAAATAATTTGGTTATAACGGGAAGAATCACTTTATGTCCTATCAAGAGCTTGTATTGTACCTAGGTAAATTTGCAATGTCACGTAATTTTGCATCGAATTAAAAGTCAACTATTTGTGTAATGTAAATGTAGCGGATCATGTCAATCATAATATTTCCAGGCCAGTTGCTGGTTCGAAGTGACCCATCGATTGAGGGTGATTGATTTATATGCATCGAAGTATATGGCACACAGTACTTCAAAACACGTACGCGATGATAGTATACACACAAGTTAATAGTAATTCTAGCATTTTCACAACTAAACTGATTTCATTTTCGTAAGGACTCAATATATCTAAACAATAATGCGATAAAAACCTAGATTGTCGTGCAGTTCATTATGCGTTATCATGAGTAAATATTTATCCAACTTATGAGGGGAAAGGGTGAAATGCATACGTGCTATGCATCGATTCATTAATATTGGGTAACGAAGGAAAGAAATTTTGTACCTTAAAAGCATATGGGTGAGATCTACAAGAGAAATTGCCATCGAGGCGATATTCGTGCATGACCCACTTGGTCTTTTCTCCTTTGGGAGCCCTTCCTTTGTAGAACACTAATGTTTTCTTCATGCCCAGGAGTGCTCCGGTTGAGGCGCTGCACACCTCTCGGTCCTTCCCAGTGGCTTTCCAGTAACCGGATACGGTGGCTCGGTTAGTGCGAAGGCCTGTTGGGTACTTGCGGTCTCTTAAACTGAAGAAATACCATTCTCTTTCTCCCATCTTCGCCGCCTCTGTCACCCCAGATCAAGCACAAAATGTTTGTCAGTTCAGACAAGAAAAACAGGTCATCAGACGAAATTTTTTTTTTCTCATTATATATATACCCACACTTTCAAATTGCGATAAAGACGAAAAATAGTACACATAGAACTTTCTCTCGTTATACTCACTTTCAAAATGCAATAAAGATGAAAAATAGTACATGATGTGGGTCATTTCTTTTCAAGTAAATTCCGTGTAAGTTAATTAGTACAAGGATAAGAAACTTGTAGCTAGTCGTAATTAGAGATCGGCAGATGGACAAAAGCTACAAAATTATACATAGAACATCAGACCATATGGTAACTCCTTCAAAGATTCTACATGAGAAGCCTATTAACAAAAACTTTTTAAGTATTAAAATGAATCGAAATGATTTTTCTCGCTCACATAATTTATGCATGGACCATCAAATTCAAGAGCAAGAAACAACACATGATGAACAAAATTAGTGACAAGATAGTTCGTATATATATATATATATATATATACACAATACTCACACAAATAAAACTCCTTGTATACCTGGAAGCTCCCACGGTTCACATCTATTCAAGTCAACTTCGGCAATTTCTAGTCCAATGAAGCAGCCGTTGAAAACTTTGGAAGCGAGATAGTAGGTTATGAGCTCTTCATCCGTGGGATGAAACCTAAAACCAGGAGGGAGACCTTGTTCGTTTGTGTCCTCCCACATTATTTCTCTCAAGCCAGTCATGTTGAGGACTTCTCTATGCATAAGAGGAAGCTAGCTAGGAAAGATCAACCAAAAAAGTTTTGGTGGTAAGGAGGATATAAGCCTTATGGTCTCCATACTAATGTATATATAGAGAGAGAGATATACATTTTATCACCTCAAGATGAAAGAAGAGCTATAGCAATCTGCACTGAAATCGAAGTCTACTGGAGAGGGAGATCATGTAGAGAGAGTAAAGAAGATTAGGGTAGACGGAGAACAGCGGGAAAGTGTGAGAAATGAGAATGGAATGAAATGGGATGATGGGAAATTGAAAGCAGAGGGGGGAGGTGAGTAAATGCAAAAGCTGATAAGGCTATGCGTACGCTTGTTGTCATGTTATTCTGAGGAGGTTTAGTTCTTTGAGATGGATAACACGACTGAGCTTGGCTAGCACAAATAGGTTGGAGGGGAATCAGATCACCCAAATATGCCTCGTTTTGCGACATGTACATCTTGCCCATGCGTTACATTTTGCATCAGCTCATGCATAGTCATAGCGTTATATATGCATACATCACCTAATGCAAAATGTACGTCTGGTTAAGGATATATATCGATCATTATATGCGTTCATGACGTAACGCAAAATGTATATATGTATATGCATAATAAATTTTTTAGTCCACTGTTTAAGAATATCGTACAGTGAGAGGTGGGGCATTCGATTCATTCGTGATTCGACCGCTTGGTCGCATTTCCTTACATTTACTGGTATGCAGGTAGCGCTTTTTGAGAGAGATGGTATAGTTTTAACCGTGTTGTATTGTCATGTCTGCCAATATATTAGATACCATCTTTATATAATATATTACGGTACAAGCCTTCATACAAGTTTTTATTTGTATTTAATTTTTTAATCAAACATTTTACAAAATCTATTTTTTTAGAAAATTATGGTATTTAGACGGTTTTAAATTAATTAAATATTTATGAAAAAAATATATTTAAAGTATTTAATAAAAACTTGAATTTATAATTTTAAATTTAGTTGAAACTAATTTCAATTTGGTTGAATCAAATATACCATGTATTAATTATAAGTCCAGTACGATAATTAGTAAGGTATTTAAAACTATAGACAGTAACCAAAATTTTAAGGAACAAGATCTCCCCCTCCAAATTCTTCGTTCCTGCGACGCTTTTCTTTCTGCGTATGCATTGCAAGGAGAAAAGCAAAAATTGACTTTAAATCCAAAAGGCACGGTTTCGGTGGTTTAAGAAAAATGTTAAACCGATATTTCTTTTCAAATTTACTTCAAAGCAGTTATTAAATAATTAGAAAGCATCACAAACCCTAAATTATTTCAGTTACCTGTGGGCTACCAATCACTGGGGAATTGGGCATCCAGAGAACAAAACCACCGTAGGGACCAAGAGTTCTCACCCTGCCAGTGCAGGGTTCCCAGGGGAAACATACTCGAATCCGTGCTTAAAATTTCGATGGCAGGAAAAATAACCATTTTTAATGATTTCATGCAATTTAACCCTGTTTTTTGAAATTTTTTCCATTTTTCACGGAATGTCTGCGAAATATGAATTATAGCAACATTAATGGCGCAGAAATCTCCGCCCATCAGAAGAGTTTTGAGTTTAAATAGGGCGGGTTAGAAACTTCTGTAAACATTCCTTGGGGAGGATTTTAATTAGAAGTAACTACGGCCTTCATGATTGTAATCATCCAATAAAGTGCACCTAGACCTTACGTGCGCGCGCGCACATAGATAGATAGATATAGATAGATAGATAGATAAATAGATATATATACACACGGTTCTTTATCTTGAGTTTTTTCATCTTTAAATTCCCATGTAAGAGTGACGCTTTCATTATTTTCCTCTCTTTTCTTTTAGTTTGTCTTGTTTTGGATATATATACGGAAGCTGTGCGAGATGTAATTATTTCTACCTATGACCTAACATAAAACTCTATGCATTTGAGTCCCCTTAAATTATAAGATTCTTTAAATTAATCTCACATTTAATGTTTATACGATAAGATCCGATAAATTAGTTGGTATATATTTAAAAAAAATAATTTTGAATAAATGACTCAAATTCGTCAAATTACACTTAGTTCATGTTGTTAAATCCTTTAAGAAAGCTAGCCACGAAATATATCATCTTAACCTTGTCATGCGCAATGAGTACGTACCCTCTACGGACTTTCTGATTCTCTAAATACCAAAGCAGTGCTACTCGAACGCGCCAGTATTGAGAAGACAATTTGTTAGCTAACTATAGCAAGCCTCAAGCATCTGAAAGCAAGCAGACCAGCAAGCAGACCAAAAACTCGTACTGAAGATATGAATTGCTAGGCAAGCAAAGGACTCCGATAAATGGATGCTTAATGAAGTGATATGTATATCAAAACAAAGCAAGCATTCGAGGTTGGTGGAGTTCTTCCTCTTTTAACTGCCAAGGAAGTATAGGGGTAAAAAAAAACTTCTTGAGAATGTAAAAATGTCCACAGTAAGAGATGGGAATCTTGCACCTTGCAGTCATAACCTTTTAGTTTATGCACGGAGAAATTTCAATGATATTGGTCTGGTCCTTTTGGCGTTTGAAAGTGGAATGTAGTAGCTATATAGGAATGAAAGTTACTGGTTAATTGGCGTCAAGCTACTTGAGCGTTCGATGGAATTAGAACCAGATCACCTATTAATTGTGCCATATAAAGTATGTAACAATCTTTAACTTAATCGTTATAGTCGAATCTGATATTTTAATCAAGATCCCAAATGTTCTAGGAAGTATTAAGGAATCGTTTATTTATCTATAAACATGAGTGATACGGCATATATAGCCCGTGTACTTATAATTAAATGAGTAGCTAGTTTTGACGGGTGTAGGGATGTGGTCATTAAATGGAGCAAGTATGCGTACAACCAAAGTCCAAAAATGGCAGCAAATGACCCATCCTCCCATGTGAGCCGGTGCGGTACCTGCACTCGACCACATTTCCCCTCATTTGTGCACACCTGTTCTTATGATTCAACTTTGGTTTTGTCTATGGTATTTTGACACTCCTTTATAACTTTCTATATTCAACTCCAACTCTTAGAAAAATTCATCTGATTGATGTTTGCATTATCTGATCCCTATTGATTTTGATATTGGTAGGTTATATGTACTAGGCATAGAAACTGAGTCATGCACAGTTTGTGACATTGTGTTAGCTAGTGATAGACTTCGTCATAAACAAACCCAAAATTTGACGAGATGATTAGAGGTGAGAATAGTAAACCGAATAATCAACCAAAATTACCTAATATATGGAAATTTAGTTTTGAACCGAACCAAGCCATAACCAACCGAAAAAATGAATTTTCTAAAAAAAGCTATACTATTCATATTTTTTGTGGGTTATCATTAATTTATTTGAATTTATTTATAATTTATTTGAGATAATTAATATAATATCTATGTGTATAATATTTTTTTAATATCATTATGATGGTTCAATCATATTTGCATTTAATTTATTATCAAAACTATAATTAATTTTAATATGTTTATTATAATTTTGATTTTTTTGAAACTGAACTGAACCAACCAAAGGTTTTCAGTCGGTTCGGTTTAATTTGGAGGAAAGATTGTGTTCGATTCAGTTCTAGAACTAGACCACCAAATGCTAGTTCGGTAGTTCGGTTCAGCTCATTTGGGAGCTGATTGTTCATCCTTAATATATTATTTTTATTTTAATAAACTTTAATTACATAAATATATATATATATATATTATAATAATTTAACATATTATTTTATTTTATTGATTTAATTTAATTGAATCTCCTACTTTTCATCAACGCATACTCCTTTTAATAGGAGTTCGGAGTTGATATAAAGGCTATATAAATGAATGAGTCGGGGATATACTCTTTAAATTATCCTCATCCTCACATCATTATCCAATCCAAACTTATAATTACATTTACAAATGTTCGTATATTGTATAGCTGAATCTAAAATCACACTTAGCTAGTCTAACCCGAATTATTTAAAATTAGGACCATGAACCTCATTAGATAAGGTTTAAATCGGGCATATAGGGAATATAATCTGACTTGAGCTAACCAACAAATTATTCTTTTAAGATTTGGAGGTGCATTTTAAAAATGTTAATTATTCAAATTTGAAATATATGGGATATCATTAATTATCCTAGATGTATATGTCTTCAATATTTTTTGATAAATTAATATTTTAATGGTTAATTCGTAAATTATAATCCAAACATATAAAACGAGTTAGGTCAAGGCGGCTAACCTCCCACTTTAAAGATTGATCCAAATGTTTATTTGCCATCGCACATGCCAACATTGAATTGAAATCTTTCTGGTGAGATATCACAAAAATACCAATGAATATTGTTAAAATTCATAAGATTATTACTAAAATGGGGTTACGAAATTACCCCGAAAATGTGGTTTTTCTAGATCTAACCACCGGCGATCATGGCACCAAATTGAGGCAATTTAGCTTCAAAGCTAGCTCCAAATTGGTGCTGTAAATTTAAGTGTTCAACTATAATTTAAAATTCACGTCTCATATTTACATATCTTCAACACAAAGTTTTTTGTTTAGAATATTTGATAACATTAACCATCCAGAGGAAGCAAAATACACTCAGCCAATGAGAGAGCTGTAGCATATATAAGCATGCACGTAACAAAGGCCTTGGTGATTCAGACGAGATACATCCATTGTTTGGCATCATACAAATCTGAATCCACTGCCATCTCCACCCGTGTGAACTGGCACCTCTACTCCACGTTACTGGGCAAGGTCACATTTAATGAGGTAGCCAGCCCGTGTTGTGCAGGCAAAGACACCGGAAACCTTCCTCCACAGGACCTGCTATCCTCTGAGTAGCTCCCTCATTCAATTCTCACATCCTTCCTCATCACCCCCTTTCTTTTCGTATTCAATCATGGACATGATGTGATCTCATCTCCCTGATATCCGTACTATATCAATCAAAATTAAGCTAAGCTGACAAACTTGAACAATAAATATGAATAGTAACGATTTTCATGTGTGGGTATTCATAGGCGGTGTGGTGTACTCGGGTTAGCGAAAGCAAAATCTCCGTTTTGTGGACGAGAAAGTTCAAAGAGAAAGTGAACGGGCTTGGCAGGTGGGGAGCAGCATGGTACTGGCCGAGGTGACGAGACAGGTCGAGGATGCCTTTCTTTTCTTTGTACACGCTACATGGCTTTGGGAAAACTTGGGAGGAGGGCCGGTGGAAGACAAGGTGGGCTGTTAGCTGTTCTACCTGGCGTCTTATCTTCTCTTTTCGGAGCCACAAAATCCTCAGATCCGGTGAAAAAAGAAATATGGTCAGTTGGAAAGTAGTTCACCAAGGAGCCTCAATTTGGATGCCGAACACCACAAGTTAAATCCGGTTAACTATCAATGACTATATACAAAGCTACTAATTAGTCTCGAAAGATGCCAGCAAAATTAGAACTGTTTATAGACACCGTAAAATTATATCACATACTCCCCCCATAGATTAGGATTAAAATTTACTCTACGAATTGAGAACATAAACATGAGCTAATAATTTCACTTTAGGTTTAGTTTTTCTTCCTACGGACAAAAAATAAAAGGCTTATGTACCCTTTATACATTATTTTTACCGTGATTTTTTGGACCGTTGCAGTGGAAAATATTTTTATTTGCGGAGTACAGTCCATACCAACCTATTAAATATATTCCACGCCAAATTATTGTCAATGGCTATGCAAAAAGTATAGTTCGTGACACATAATCGTAAAAAATCACGGTGGTAAAATTTTGAAAATGGTACAAAAATCTGTACTTTTTTACATCATGAGAAGGCTAACCTAGAAAACACCTATCACTTCTTCGGTGGATAAACATTAAAACCTAATCCACTTGTGAATCTAATAACACACTTATCGAGATCTTTAATCATCTGATAAAATACATAATAATTAACCTTAGAAATCTCTACCAAACAACTATAATTATATATTCTCAGTTTTAACTAACAGTGAAACTCCAGGGAATCCTTTCCTAATACATGATTGAAGTCACTCACATATATGAGTAAAATTACTATTAATATATGTAAAAAATTTTACCTCATGTAGAAAACTCAACGCAAAAGGGAAAAAATCCACCCCAATAATGTAAAATATTTTATACAAATGTGAAAAATTCTAGCCAATGAATAATATTACTAACAATTACAAATTATAAACAAAAGGTAAAGAAAGATAAGAAATTAACTAATATTGATCTTGTCAAAAAATCCAAAGCCACGTACTCTCCTTACAACGAATAATTTCTCTTCCTCCCATATGCATCACCAATGGTGACCTTTAGATTGTGTCCTCCCATGCATCCTCTAAAGCAGAACACTTAATGGAACTTCCCAAAAGGTAAAGCACACCCTATAAATATATCAAACTATATATTTATAAATCAAATATACAAAACACCTCATAGAAATTAAAAAGCAACTCAAAATACTATTCTCTGAGCATTTGAAACCACACTAATGAGTTTCTTCTTTGTATTTCATAATTTTCCTTGAATTTTTCATTCTTTTTTGGATATTTTTATGTCTTCATGACTTTCCATGTGATTGAATGCTTTTTCATGGGAAGGTGTATCTCCAACAATTGGTCTGTACTAGCCCCGAACCCGTTGGTTGTCGACAAAGTGCTCAAGCTACTCTTTTGGCAAGAGCGAGTTGCAAAGAAGAGCGAGACGCAATAGATGAGATGGCCAAGGAAAGAGAATGAGATGGAAAGGGGACGCTGTCGACTCGAGAGCGATGGCTCCCATTAGTGCCCTTGTGAGAGTTCTTGATGAAGTATATGATGTTTTTGTTCAACAAGAGGGTTAATTCTCTTATGCCAGTTTGATATTAGTTATTTTCTGGGCCGGTAACACTCGTTACTGACGGTTCTTTTATATATATATATATATATATATAGGTGAGGATCACGATGATTGAAAACTACTGTCGGGACTACGGAGGAGTAGCACAGAATCGCACACACATGTACTTGCCGCGTGTAATGTGAATGACTGTGTTGTGAATGGAAATTTTAATGCATTATGTTTTGATAAACTACTTATGAAATGAATAGATAAATATGAATGAATAAGGAGCCTTGGAGCTTAGACTCGGCTCAGGTGAAAGTGAAAGGGAAGATGATTGTATGTGATTATTGATTGTCATGTTTTACATCATTTTGATAAAACACATATATATCTTTATTGTGGACATGTTGGCCCTTATTTCACTTTCAGGGGAAATTCTGTTCGTTTTTCTATAGAAATAAATATTTTTCTTTAGATTTCTTGTTTACTACGTTCGTTTTGTTTTGTTTGCATATCATGGCATGCATGTAGGACCACGTTAGAACCCAAGCATATCATCCATGCTTTGCATGTTTACATCTCTGTCTTAAGACGCCGAGGATAGATCCGGGTCGGCTTAACGGAATCCAGTAGATTAGCGAACGGTTCGGTCGCTGATGACACTTCCGGGTCAGTTCGCGGGTGAGCAGAATCGGGGTGTTACACTGCCGGGTGCAAAATTCGAGTCCCGAAATGCGCAACAAGCCCTAACCATCACTGATTATGGATGATGTGAGGTATAATTACCTTTGCCCTAATTAATCAAAATTGATAATTATTAGCGCTCCATGATAGGATTTAATTGATTGATATGATGGAGTGCTTCAACTGTAAACAAAAATGAATTTGCATGATTTGAATAATATAAAATGAATGTTAATGACCTAATAAGTATAAGTTTCTAATTAACTACAACATGTTTTAGAAAATCATGATGTGGATGGATGCAAATGCTAGATAGGAGAGCATTGTTTAGGAAGTATGAATGCATTATTCAGATAGTAGGCATTAGTTTTTAGGTTTGATGTGTATGTATGAAGTAGGAGCTTACCGCCTAAGTACGTGGACAATATTGGAGCTTCTAATGGGTTCGTTTAAGACTCACTTCTAATTTGATCTCTTACTCTATTGCGATTTGATTTAACATGTAAGTGGACTTGTCAAGTGGTGGATTTATTGTATCCCACTCTACAAGCTGAATAATTTTCAAGATTATTAATAACCCTTGAAGATAAGATCCCTCGAGTTTGTTTTCGAAAACTCTGATCCAGATCAGGATGACTTCGGGCCTACTATATTATGATCTCTACCCATATATATATATATATATACACATATATATAATTTTCAAGTTTTCTAGTGAGATGTGAGATAAGAGGAAAGTCAACTTGCATGCATTGCAAGCGATTGTACGTGCCAGTCAAAGCAGGCTCTGGATTGGTGATGGGGTTATTCTATTTCCAAGGGACCCAGACAACTTCCACATTTTTTGAGTTCCTAAAACCTGAAGAAGTGTGGATCTAATTATAGGTACTGTAATGCAGCGTATATTTATACTTGTTGATTCAAAGGGTACTAAAAGTGTCTGCCTGAGAGTATTCGACCTCTATGCTCAGGGTTAGGAGTTATATGGAGGATATAGAAGGTTTAAGATAATTGTTTTTCCCTAACATGGGATAGTTTGAAAATGTTGAGGCATCTAATGAGTCAAAATGGAGAACTATCAAGCTGAGACGGATGGTTCCTAATTAATGCCCTTATGTGTGATTCTAATGCAGAAGCATAGATCACTGATTTTATTTAATTGAAGAGTTATCTCTCCTGTGTAAGTTTGATTTTTAATTATTTTTGGATCAGTAACATTCATTAGTGACTTCTTCGTATTATATATATAGGTGAAAACCTAAATGACTGAGGTGTTGTTGGGACCACATAGGAGAAGCGGTGCAACCTGCACATATGTACTTGTTGAATGGATGCACGGAGGAGGAATGATGCAACTTGCACACATGTACTTATTGAATGGATGGAAAAAAAATTTTAATGTAATAAACTGTTGTGATTGGTTGTGAATAGAATGCTATCATATTTTATTGCAGAAAAGGTATTGAGAATTTATGTATGATATGTGTTGACTGTTATAAATAGAACTAAAGAGGATGAGTTAAGGGGGTCGAGACCCGACTCAAAACTGACGATGATATATATATATATATATATATATAT
>JAVDBV010053457.1:0-10096 GCA_032619315.1 Piper longum
CAACGGGGGTGGTGGGGTGGGGACGATGCTGCGAGGGGCGTGCCTACCCCGCCGCGTGTGGCGGTGCTCCACCGCTCGGACGGCCCAAATATTTTGTGGGACATGGAATCAATTCCTGCCCTAGGAAATTGGTTCCCATATATATGAGAGGAAAGATTTCCTATATTGATATCATACAAAAATAATTCTAAAAATATTACTTATTATTATTTTTAAATAAAAATGATGAATATCTATTTAACTTTAATACTTAGAAGACAATCATTATGTATAATTATTAAAACTAATTTTAATTTTATGTGAAAAATAATTAAATAATTTTAATAAGTAAATATTTTAATTTGAGGAAATTTATATTCTCAGTTTTATTAATGATTAATTACAATAAATAAGTAAATAATAATCTTTAATTATGTGGAAATCTTAAATTTAAGTATATATTATTAAATAACAAACTTTGATTTGAGTAATATGATTATAAAAGTGTTAAAATTTGCCTTTTAATTCTTAATGTGGATAGAATTTTATGCTTTCTTAATAACTAGCTAAATACTTACATGACGTGCATATGGGTATATTTAAAACTGATTAATACTAAATATTAACAATATACAAAATTAATTATAAAAAATATTACCATATTATTTTTAAATAAATATAATGAATATTTATTTGATTTCAACAAAAAATACAGTTGTATAAAATATTAAAAGTAGTTTTAATTTTTATTTGGATGGAATCATACTATTTAAATTTTTTAAACGATAATAAATAAATATCTATACAAATCTAAATTAAATATTATTATCAAGTAACAAGCTTTAATTTAAATAGTATAATTATCAATATATTAAAATTTACACATATTTATAAAAATTTTAATTTGGTTAGGATTATACTCCAACATTTTTCTAATAAAAAAATAATTTTAAATTAAATATTAATTGGCCGATAAAATTATCATGGAATTCGAATCAACTACAATGCAAAAATGCAAAATGTAAAGAGTTAAGGGGTTGATAAATAATAATTTTAAATTAAGTAAATATTAATGGGCTTATTTTGAAATATTGTGGAGCCAAATCAATAATGACGTAAGGTAAAATGAGTCACAATGTGAGTATTTTTTTTCCCCACACTCGGACTGAGGAGGTTGATAACGTAATCTTATTATGGAGAGATAGCGACCAAATAGCGTGCAAGATATATAATAATCTCTTTGCATATACGAGGAGGTGGTTAAATATATTTATGTATATAAATTAGAAAGTTTACTATAGGAAAATAAGCATAAGAAATTGCTATTTGAGGATTTATTTATTTCTTACAATTCGCTTTCAGGCGGTTATATGATTTTTACTTATTTGATATTCTTATACTGACTGATTTCAAGTGATTTTGATTTTAAGATGAATTTAAATTGATTTAGAATATAATACATTTCTTTTAATTTTTTATAATATTTATTTATATTATTTGATTTGTTTTATTGTAGACATTTATTTATTATAGTCTCGTATGTTATATTTATTTGTAAAAATCTTAATACAGTATACTTTATTAATTATTCGATATTTATTAATTTGTTAAGAAAACTTAGAATAGAATTTGGTATATTAGTTAGATTTTTTACTTCTAATTTTAATAATTAAAGGGTAAATTTGTATTTTAATTTATATTATAAATAAGAAATAATGAATAGTATCATTAAATAATTAGAAGATAGACGATAAAGACATCATATTATCACCAACATATAACATTAAATACTACGTTATGTTCTACGATAACGCTTAAAGACATCCCCAAATTCGCTTTTTTTGGCCACAGATAATAAGGTTCTAACAAACAGATTGATCAGCAAATGAACCGGATGGTGTTTGATCTCCTATCCTCACCATATTTTATCAAAACAAGACGCATCTTACGATTTTGTGCAGAACAATCTCCTTCTCACTTAGATGCAATAAAGAACAGTTTGAGGATGAACCACACGTTTGCAACTCAAAAAAGCTGTAACTAATCTTTTTTATTTTGGCTTGAACTCGTTCTTTTTCTTCTGGTCCATCTAAATCTCCAATGCTGTCATGATATTCCTGCAATATAAACAAAAAATTACATTTCTATGGTTACAGTCGTTTAATTATTTAGAAGAATCATGACCAAGGTGACTTCTACTCTTGTCGATTTTCAAGTTCGCTTCATCATATGTGATTTCCAGATCAATAATAGGCTATGAAAATAAGCTTAAATTCGTGATAGTACATTCCTATAAAAGTGCACCAAGAAAATCAGTCTTTTTTACATCATTTTTAGTCAGTCGCCGCTGCTTCAATGATAGATCTATTCTAGTCTTCATTTTTGCTTGCCTGTGAACCAAAAAACAAACCTTAATCAAACTTCACAAATGAATGTATTACGCAAAATTAACATACTCAATGGTCCAAAGATGCCCAAGGAGAACACTGAGTACTGGTATAACACAAATGTAGGTTATAGTTAGCACAAGGGGATCAAGAAACTAATAAAACTGTAAGAATCAAACTCCAGCTTTTCACCTGAAGAGTGAAAAGTCCAGCTTCCAGTTTTCGATTGTATCTCTCCTCCTCATCCATCTATATAAACAAGAAAGATAAAGAGTATTCATTGTCAATAACCCAAATTCCATGTACAAAATATAAAACATTTACAGTGGCAATAACCTCCAGATCGTCCAATTCTAAGTTATCCAGTCGTTTTGACTCTGCCTCTACTTGTCAGAGTACCTGCACCAGACAAGGTAAGAGACATATAAGTAGTGCAAGCAAGGAATCGTTGTTGTCAATAGTTATCATTAATAATAGAACACCTCATATAAAGTTCCATAAGACGATCAATCTTTTCACACTCATTCTCCAAAAATTTGTTCAACAGCCTCTCCCTCCTTGACCCTCTAGAGATTCCACCTGAGGAAAAGATAAGCCATAACCAATTAATACATACAAAAAGAAAACAGGCCATGAACAGAAAATGAAAAGCAGAAAAGAGATGTCTGGGTCAATTTTTCAAGTAATTTTTTTTAAAAAATAGAGAATATCCATTTCAATTTTTAGAGAATGAATCTAATAAAATCAAGTTCAACACAAAGATACTTTGACTTGCCTTCTTACCAAATAGTGAGGCTATGAGTGAGATAATACGCTCTTCCAGCTCTTCTCGGTCATTCTCCTTTCTTTTTTTTTCCTTCTTTCTAATACGTATCTGCGCATGAACCAAAGAAAGAGGGTGACTTGTATAGAACATTCAAAAGTTAGGCCATGGTTAGGCATTGAGTTGCATCGGCATTCGAAGCTTAAGTCATGCAAAGGCATTGGGGTGCAACAACAAACAAATCAGGAAATCCTTCTGCTAAATTAATTCCTATAAGGGAAAGTAGAAAGAAGCAAATTTAAGGAACAAGCAATTCTTATAAGTTAAATGCAACGACACAACCCAAAGTGCAATATAATGAGTTTATATTATTTTTTAAAAATAGTTAATTAAGTTAACCATCTATAGTATATTCTCATTTATAAATAGGACACATGTAGCACACATATGTGCTGCTTGTACAAAATTGTAGCACACATGTAGCCTTTTACACAAACTCGATAAAAAAAGGGTTAATGTTTTGCTCGTTGAGGGTTTATACAATGCAAAATCAAAGATCGTAGTTACACAAGGCCTTCTTACTTCTGAAATAAATTTTTATTATTTATCAACTACTCAGTAAAGAATTAAAGAATTAACTAAAGTTTATAATGTAGGAAGTACAACTAAAAATCTTCAAAAATTATTCTTCAACTAAAATAATAACTTGCACATGCTTCAAGATGAAATACTCAATGTCCTTCATAACCGAACAAGAAGGTGAACAATTTTTAGATGAACCTGGTCAAACTATAATAATTGGACAATTAGACAGATGACTAATGAAAATTGGACAAAGAACAGGGCGAGACTATCTATGGAAGCAAACCAAGACAAGCCATTGGAGCAAGTCGAACCACTAAGGAAAGTTGAACCACTAAGGCGAGCCAAACCACTTAGAAGAGTTGAACCATTGATGCGGGCCGAATCACTGAGGCAAGCTGAACCGTTGAGTCGAGCCGAAGTGTTGAGTCGAGCTGAAACATTGAGCCTAACTTGAACCATCTGAGACGAGTCAAATCGTTTGAGGCGAGCCAAACCCAAACTGTCTAGGCAGGCTGAACTTGAGTCGTACCCTCGTGCACAAGAGAGGCTTAAAAGCCTTAAACTCATAAGTGATCGAACTTAAGTACCTATGGATGGATCTTGTTGGCTGCTCTTAAATTTACCATAGCTCTCGTCTGATTTTAGAACTACCAATCTATAAAGAAAATGAGAATAAGAGGTCTATTTATAAAAAACAGGTGAATAGCTAATTACCATGAATAATAATTTCTGATTGGTTGGAAGTATGGTAAGTCTGTAATTTTTTACAACGTTCGTATATATTTATGATACTTGATTTTACTTGCAGTGCAAATGTATGTCTGGACGTTTTTCCAACACTAAGCCAACGTCAACATCAAATGCTCGTTTATTTACAACTCTTGTTCACACCTCCACCTTTTCAACACCCACAAATAATCTTTTTTTTCCAATGAAAACTGTACTCATTCTACCTTCTATATAAAATATTATTACAATGTTAGCTACACTGCTAAAAAAGCCCGATAATCATCTGTTGATCAAACTTCTGCTCGGATTGAATGTAACCCAGATGGGAGGCGAAAAGGTTTTGAATAGATTTCCATGGTAGAAGGGGAGGCATTCACCTTCATCCAAGCTGTAAACACCCATGTCACGGCCTCCGTAATTAACCACCCCCCCTGTACTTATCTGTGAAATATATGCAGTTCCTTCTAAAACCAGATGCAACGGGGGAGATAACAGTAGACGTATTACCACCCAAGAACAAGCAGCAATCGCCCAAATCCTTCACTTCTACGCATCTCCCTTTCTTTGCTTTGAACACAAAAATCCTACTTGTGTAGTAGGTCGTGCCCTCGTTCTCTTCCCACGGATCGTCATTGTCGTCAACCGCGGTGGAGTACTCATGGATCCTTCTTACACCAACAAGTTCGCCGAAAACCTCCACCAAATAAAAGCACTCTTGGTAGATGATGGGAGCAGAGGATGGCACTGTCATTGGAATCATCATAATCTTTTGGAGGGAGGCATGGGCAATGTTATTCATGTCCCAAACAAAGAGTTGTGGTATGCTACCGTAGGAGACGCCATACAATAGACCCTTGCGGTGTATGATGTCTCTAATTATGCAACGCCCACACATCAGCACCGTCCATTATTTGTCAAGGCCGGGTCTCACCACGATCACTCTATTCCAATCGCCGAGAAAGACAATGGCCACCACCATGCAACCGCTGGCTCTGCATGAGCTTCCTACTATAAGTGCCTTGTCGATGAACATGTCGCGCAGCTCTGGCTTTGACTCAAAGCCGTGCAGGTTATCGTTATTGTCACCCCGGCCAAAGTCGTAGAAGGAAAGCTGGGACGGCAGCTGGATTCGTCGTCGGGTGATTGGGTTGAGGAGGTGGATGTCCATGTCTTCTTCCATGGTGACCACCCAACCGTCGCTGGAACCGCAGATGCACTTCTGTCTGGCCTCCGACAAGGAGAGTTGGAAGGCCCGGCGTGTGGCGAGGTCGAAGAAGTCTCTGGTGCCGTCGGAGCCATCGGTCTCGGCGAGCATGAGTTTTGGGAGATGGAGGGGTGTTACGCTCAAGGCCTCCAATTGTGTACAGTAGCCGAAACATTGGCTTTCGTTGAGGATGGATCTCTATGAGTTGCAAACTACGCCGAACCGAACGAAATAGTCAAGGCCCAGTATTCATGATTTTGCTAGAAGATGAATCAGGTCTAAGGGGACTTCAGACCATGTCGCCGCCATGGCCATGGCTCTTGCAATTAGGCGGAGGAGGACTACGAACCAATAAAGTAAGGACTAAGAAGAAGAAGGGTTATCTATCATCAATCAAACTATATATAGGAATATTATTATATTTGCGGTTAGTGCTCTACAACTACTATTTTTGAGTTACTACCATCTTTCAACCTTTTGGTTTTGCATGCGCTGAGACGAAAACTGGGTTTTGTTGTGGGAGTGAAGATCTTTATTCTGCTACGAGTTGTTTTGGGATTAACTTATACTAGCCAAGATTTTACCTTATAGCAATTTATATTACAAATAAACTGAAATAAGCTATAGTGTGGATAGATTCTAATTAAACAACGAGAGACAAGGAGAGAGATTTTGATTGACTCTAATTTTAAAGATATATTTAATTGAATAAGAACGCATATTACAATAATTTAATTTCTTTTTATTTTTATTTTTATTATATTTTGATTGTTTAACTACCCAACTTTTAACCTAAAACTAATATTGAATAATATGAGTAGATATGTAAATAGATGCGAATTGTAATCACTTTGAAGCGTACGAGTTGCTTCCGTATATGAAGGAACCAACAATAGATTGTCCAAGCTCGGTTGTGCATCAAATATATCAAAATCACACATTAGACCTCAGGGACCAGTACATTTGCATATGCTAAACAAGTTCATAAAAAATATTTAATCAAAATAAATCGCATCCAACTCTATTGAATACCTCCGAAGAAACAAAGACCTTGCATTATGTACATGATTGATTAAATAAATACCTTGCATTACATCAAAATCCCACAAATATGTTCTCACTTGTCACCATGCAAAAAGAAAAGAAAAAAAAATGATAACAGAAATCTTCTCTAGTCAGCCTCACAAAAACCGCTCTCCCCAACCCACAACAGGCTGCTTCCTACGATGGGCTACGATGGGGAAAAAAGCTGCGCCCCATAGAGAAGGGTACATAGAAATTTTTAAAAATAAAATAAAATAAAATAAAAACAGAAGATAGATGGACAAAATACAATAAGAGTAAATCAGATTGATTCTCGCCCTATCAACACCCAAATTATCTTTCCAAACTATTCCCCATGTAACCATCATCCTCGTCGTCAATGTACACATCACCAGGAGATGCATTTTGATCCTCACCAATTCCACCACCTTCCTCATTTGGGTCATATTCATATTCTTCATCTCCATCATAAGGTTCATATTCCTGATCACCCGCCACAGCATCAGTTAACATCCCTTCTTTCAAAGAATAGGCATCTTCCTTCTGATCAGACAATTGCCCTTCACAAATCATTTCCTCTCTTTCAATGGAAAAAAGCTTCTAATTTTGCTTTTTTAGTAAAATCTTTCTCACCAGATACTGAATCTACTTTTTGCCTCTGACTATCATTCTCGCTGCTGAGGTTGTCCTTGTTATTTGCAGAAGCAACTTCCCTTTTTATTTTGAGAAGAATGCTCAGAGGCTTTGGGCCCTCAAAGGATACAGAACTTTCTAATCGTTGTTGGCCTCCAACATTTTCATGTTGGGTATAAACACCATTGGTGTTCCTGGCAAAATCTCTTGTAGGCAAATCATCATTCCTGAGGAAAGAACTTGTGCGCCTGCAATCACTAGCAAGATCCTGCCTGGTTCTCTCGCGTTGGTGTCTTCGTTGGTTGGCAAATGCCACCTGATTGAAAGAAAATCTGCCCAGCTGTCTTTGACCTTCATTTTCTCCATTATGGTGCAAGTAGTCACCATTTTCAGGATCAGATATTTCAGGTAGCTTTAACCTGCCTCGTAAACGTTTAGAGATGGATCGATTTGAAGAAAATTTCTTCTGATCTCTGTAAGGATGGATTCCATACCTGCGCTCCCCTACCAGAACCTTGCCCCTACTAAGATAATTACTGAGGCGATCGGGACTTCTAGCTGCCAGATGCCCATAAGCTCTTCGTTTTCGTGATAGACGATGACGCAAATCAGAGCCACTGATTGTTTCATGACTTTCAAGACTCAAAGTGCCCCTTCTATTCCCCATCAGTCCATCAGTAATCCCTTCAGATACAGCATAACTACTAAGATCATAACCATATCGATCATAACTGTGCATATATTGATCATAATCGGCATAATTGCCAAAATCCCTATCATATATAGCAAGACGATCAGGATCTGACAAACTTTTAAGGTCAAACACATTTAAGGAACTCCTCAGCCGCCCACTATGACCACTATTAACTCCCATTTCATCTTCGTTATGAAAATAGTCAGAATTTTCATCATCATTATCCACGAGAACGTCAAAACCAGGTGAAGATTCACCCAAAAACTCATCTGCATCCTCGCAGTTTTGGAAGTCATCCTCTGGGTAGCTAAACTGCCTGTCTCCACCATTTTCATTAGAAAGAGGAGAACCGCTTGCCTCAGGGTCGGCAAATTCATCAACTATATTATTGGCAGAAAGTGCAGATTTCTTTTTAAATGTTCTCAGACAAGGTGCTACTTCTACCTTTACAGATCTTTCAGCAGCCACTAGCTGGTCAGCAGGATTCTGTGTGTGTGGTTGTGGAACATTTTGTTTAGTCTGACACTTCTGCAGAGGCCCATTGATCCTAGTCTCTGGTTCATCAGTAGTCGTAAGCTTTGATGCCTGGGATGGGTTTACACTTGGGAAAGCGCTTTGAGAACCATGCAGAAAAGGACACATATCACCCTTCATACAGCTGTCCATCTGGAAAAAATAGCAGGGAACATCCTGCTTCTTCACATTAGGACCAAAAACCTTTGCGTTGGCTGCTTTGGGCATTTGATGTGATGTGATAACAGTAAGGCCATTTCCCGTTGTCCCATTGAAGACATCGAGTGGCTGGAAAAATAGACACAATATAAGATGGGCATTGCCATGTTTGACATTAAAAAAGCGGAGCATTAATCTGCAGCACATGCAATCGGTGTCATTTTGTACATTCTAAAAGACATCAAAGCTTAAGCAACTCACCGGATGCCGGAATCCACACCTTGGGTTCAAGCAATTTCCATTCAACCAGTACCAACAGTCCCTTGGGTTCATCAATGCAGTATCACTATGCCGAAACTCGCAATCACTTCCCTAGAAGTAGAAGTTTCATTAAGCCGGCAGCATTCTCAATGTTAGAAGATAAAAGCAATAGCACAATTCCACTTTTACAAAAACCAAACAACAAACTCCATCTACTACAATTTGCGAACTTGATGTTCATAACAAGCTCAAACCCCAGTAAACACAGCACAAGTGCACTGCCACACTATGCAAGAAGCGAATTCAATATGTGCTTCAAAACTGAACATCAAAATTTTGCTTCACCCATTCATTTTGCAAACAAAAGAACAGAAATTTCTCAGCGCAAACACTTCATACACCCCTAAAATCTCCCACTTCCAAAATCCTAAAACCCTAAATCATCAAACCACCACTAGGGTTCCACAACAGAACATCAACCCAGTAAAGAGGAGGGGAGGATTGGGGGCAAAGAAGTCACCTTCTTGCAAGTAAGGGGCGATGCGAGGAAGTAAACGCAGTCAGTGTTCCGCTTCACCGCCTCCTCCGCGGCGGCGTTCACACCAGGTGCCGCCGCCGCCACCGGTTCCATGGCCGGCAATCGCCCAGCTCCGGGCAGTGAGGCGAGGGAGGGAGCGGAGAGGCGGCTCAAGGGATCCAACAAGAGAAGGGGCTTTTATATACATATATATATATATATATATATATATATATACACACACGTGGGTGTGGATTATTTGAGGGGTTCGGCTCTAATAAAAACTTTAATACGAAATCTCAACAAAATTTTATCACGAATTTTTATTTTATTATGATCATAAAAAAAATGACAGAGCCAATAAAATGACTAACCGTTTTTTTATTTTTTCTACTCATTTTATTTCGTCGAATTTTTTTCAAACACTTTTTTTAGGTTCGTTGTCATTTTATAATTTGACAATAAATATGCTCAAAATAATGCAACCAAACATAACATTTGATCATTGATTTTAAACTTATTAATGATATACACAAATAAATAAAAATAATAAATACTAAGTTAACTTTAACAAAAAGAATCTAGTCAACTAATACAATGCTTATATGCAAATATTAAAAGTAATTTT
>JAVDBV010053466.1:0-19535 GCA_032619315.1 Piper longum
TCTCCTCCTCTCACCCTTGGCCACCTCTCCAAATTATTTAATAATTAGATCATCTAATTATCACTCTTAGAGTTATTTACTAATTAGATCTTACATAATTACATTCATACATCATATAAATTCTAGAAATAAATATATTTTTAGATAACATTGGAATTCTTCATATATTAAATCTCAATTCATGTATAAGAACTCAAATCTTTCAAATTTTTTGTCAAATAATCATTCTTCATCAAATATCATAATAGACCCATGAAAAATCTTATTTCATGATCTCCATAAACCAGATCTCATCTACAACAATTATAATTCATGCATGTATGACATCCTAAACAATAAAAATCTATATGGGCAATGAATAACACACAAAATAATAACGATGGAAAAACAAGGAATTATTGAAACCCGTCAACAAGGAAGAGAGAAGGAAAGAAGAGCCGCCACACAAAACCCAAGAAGAGGGAGAGACGCAATGAGAGAGAGAGAGAGAGAGAGAGAGAGAGAAAGAGTGTGTGTGTGTGTGTGTGTGTGTGTGTGTGTGTGTGTGTGTTTGTGTGTGTGTGTCACCTTCCCCTTATTTTCCCCACAAGACCTCTTTACTTCTCACTAAAAGGACAAATTTGACTGATTTATCTAGAAAAATTTATTTAATTTAAGTTTAATTGAACGAATACCAAAATTTGAACCAAAAACTTTGATCTCAACCCAATAAGCAATATTCTTGTCCAACTACGTCTACTAAATTATAAAAATTTATTTAATAAATTCCTAGCCTGGTCTCGGGTCTCACAGTAACATACGACTATAGTGATGGTATATAATATATCTCAATATTTGTGATAGTATTCATGATTATGTGTTTATTGCTATTGTTTTTGAAAACTTTTTATTTTAAATTTGAAGTTTTCTATTTAAGTGGTGATCATAATTATTAGGAAAGGAGGGAGAAAGTCCTTCATTTGGAGTACGTGGACCTTGACAATGCTCTTCGTAAGGATGAGCCTCTGTTCCCACTAAATCTAGTAATCAAAGCAACAATTTACTCTATGAGCGTTGGGAGCGATCCAATCACATGAGCTTGATGTTCATTAAGTCTCGTTTTATAAGTAGCATTCGTAGATCAATTCCTGAGCATAAGTCTATCAAGAATTATATAAAGGCTATTTATCTACAATTTGAAATTTCACACAAATCATTAGCCAGTACCTGATCGTAAAATTATCTTCTATGAAGTTCATCGGCATTCGATGTGTGTGTAAGTACATCATGGAAATGAGAGACATTGTTGCTCAATTTAAGTCTATAGAGATTGAAATTTCTAAGTCTTTTTTGGTACATTTCATCTTTAATTCTCTCATATCTAAGTATGGTCCTTTTAAAATCACGCAGGAAAAAAATGGTCAATAAATAAACTCCTAATCATGTGTGTTCAAGAAAAAAGGAGATTGATTCAAACTATGGGTGAAACGGGGCATACAGTGACTCATGATAAAAATAAGAACTAAGCCAAATGCATAGAAGGAAAGGAAATAAGCTTATCCATTGTAATGATAGGAAGGAATATGCATGTTTCTTCTACAAAAAAAAGGGACACATGAGGAAGGATTATCCTATGGGTAAGGTTTGGCTTGAGAAAAAAGGTCATCTCATCTCATTTGTATATTATGAATCTAATATTATTAATACTTGTCATAACACTTGGTGGATTGATTATAGTTATATAATCCATATTTCAAATACCATGCAGGGTTTCTTAAACCAAAGGAAATTGATGGAAAATGAAAGAAGCATCTGATTTGGTAATCAGATACGTTCACATGTAAAAGATGTCGTGACATGTAAACTTGTTTTAAGCTTTGTCTTTTCACTTATTAAAGAAAGAACCTTTTATATTCCTAACTGTTTGGTTAAAGAGTTTCATGTCTAAACTTTGCGTTATTGAGTCTATCTCAAAGCCATTGAAGATGAATTATGATAATTCACATTCTTGGCTAAAAATAATAAAAGAGGAAGTCGAATTAAACACATTGATATTAAATATTTAACCGTTAGAGCGCATTAAAGAAATGAAGTGTTTATTGAAAATATTAGCACTAAATTGATGATTATGGATCCTTTGACAAAAGTCATGCCACTAAAGATGTTAAATGATCATATTAGACTATGGAACTTGTTGAATTTCAACCTTAATTTGTGATTCTATGTATATAGCATATCATATGATGAAACTTTAATATTTCTCATTATGGGTGTACACATTATGTTGGTGAAAAATATAGTTGTTGTACATAAAGTTTATTCCTAAAGTTTAAAACCAGATTGAAAGTTTTTTAAGAGTACTTTACATTATAATACATAAAAGATAATACTTGACGAGAAAGAACTTACCACTATGATTCGTGTATAATGCTTGTGTTTTGAAGTATTAATATTTTGGATAATATTACATATGGTGATATATGTTCAGACCAAGTGGGAGAATTTGGGAATTTTTATTCAACTTTATGTGGTCCTCACCATATGTAATTTATATATTATTATCCAAATATATTTATTAGTGTTATAATTAAAGATAACCATCATGGGTGGTTATTCATATAACTTCTTGATGGGAGAAGTTACATATACCGTGTTTTTTTGGGTCTCTGATATGGGCATTTTGTCTATCTTTATTTGTCATCACCTTGAAATTGCAAAAAATCCAAATATCCCAATGGTTATTGTAGAAAACAGCATGGCAAGAGGAAGTATGATTTGATTGTTGTAAATATTATTTGTTAAATTGATTTACATTTACACTTTAATGGCAACCAATCCGACCACCTTCCCTTCACTCCAAGTATATTATATATATATATATATATATATATATATATATATAGATATAATTTACCTAATATGAGCTGCTAAGTAGGGAGCTCATACACTTTTTCACAATTGACTTAGAGGCCTATCATATGATTAAGAATGGGTAAGTTGCCAGCTAGGTAGCTTAGCGTAGACATTTATAGATATTTGAGTTGTATTCCATATATACAAGTCTTTAATAATAAGGGTTAGTAAAAATGTGGATCTAATTTATATTGTTAAAGTAGATTGATATCGAAAATAATATTGATGAGATTATACTTATTAATGAATTTAAGTTATAAATTAATTATTTAACGGAAGTTAGTGAAACTGATAATCTTAATTACACCTATAAATTTGGCCTGTAAATCAATATTAACGGGTTAGTGAGATATTTTTTTCAAACGTGAATTATACTTATATAATTTTTATATGATTTACGGTCCATCTAAAAGATATTACAACCTCGTAATAGGGGTGAGCCAAGCCTGCTCGTGAGCTTTTTGTGTTCGGCTAGGCTCAGCTTGTGCTCGTGCTTGTTAATTTTGTGCTCGAAAAAATACTCGGCTCGAAATAGATAAGCTCATTGAACAACGAATAGAGCTTGAGCAAATGAGTGTTCGGCTTGGCTCGGCTCGAAACTCGAATTCCATATGTTCAAACTCGAAAAAATATTCGGCCTGGTTCAACTCGTAAATATTATTGAGGTCACATTGAACTTATATAGTATTTAAAAAATTTAATCTTATATAAGTGAGTAGGGAAACATTCGCTAGGCTCGAGCTCGGCTAAAGCTCGGCTCAAACTCGGCTTGAGCTTGGCTCGAACTAAGCCCAAACACTATAAATTTTAGATAAGTTCGGCTCGACTCATTTATATTAAAGCTCAGCTCACTTACATTAAAGCTAGGTTCGGCTCATTTTATATCGAACTAAACATAAGCACACCACTACTCGGCTCGGCTCGACTCGACTCGTTTACGCCGCTATTTAATGTTTAATCTTCGACGGTGAATGGTATAAAAATCATATAAATACGATTCACATTAAAAAAAAAAAAATCTTCGTGAATGTAAATTAACAGCGAATGAGATAAATGAACACAAGCAACCTCCTCCGTCCCTATACTCGCCGCCTTCAACACTACCCTCGCTGGCCGCCATGATCCTCCTGGCCTCAGTTTCCCATGCCCGGCCGTCTCCGCCAGCACTGCCCTTCTCCGTTGTCTCCGCTCCCCAAAGTCTCCGCCTTTGTTTCTCCCGCAGCCCCGCTGCGCCGGCCCGGAGCTCTCTGGAGCGCAAGGCCGTCCGGTGCTCGATATCGCAGGTGTACAGCTACGGCACTGTGGACTACGAGCGACGGCCTCCACTCACTTGGCACGCCCTCTACCGGCGGATTTCGATGATGGAGGACCGCGGGCGGGGTGCCGCGTCGGTGCTTGAGGCTTGGGTGGGGGAGGGGAGGAGGCTGACCAAGTGGGAGCTTGCTCGCGTTGTCAAGGAGTTGAGGAAGTTCCGGCGTTACAAGTTCGCTTTACAGGTCTAATACAGCTAGTTCAATGAGACCAAGAATCTGTATGTTTTATGTGTTTATGCTTTTGGCGATTGTGGTGAAAACATTTCTCATACAGTAGACCTATGATTATAGATTGTTTGTTTGATGTAGTTCAGTTTACTGTTCCTTAAGAATTGCCCAATTTGATTTGTTTTATTATCTCTTCTTTAGAGAGCTTTTTAGTCCAAATTTGTTGGTTGCCTCTGCTGTTGATAGTTCAAAACTAGTCATTTGAATACTATATCTAGGGAGCATCTTTAAGCTTGTACTATATACATAATATATATATATATATATATATATATATACACACACACTTTGAAGAATATGGTGAACAGAGAAAGCTTATCTTATTATGGTTACATTTGGCAATAGACTTATGTTTGTCCCTTGTTTGTCTGATGAAGTGGAGTTTGTTGTTCTTTAAGAATTCTCCAAGTTAGAGAACATTTTGGCTGCAAATTGTTTACTGCTTCCGCTCGTGATTGTTGAAAGCCAGTCGTTTTGATACTTTATATAGGCAGCATGTTTAAGCTTGTACTTGTACTTTGTAGTGCAAGTTTGCTGTGCAGGTAAGATGGTTGTCCATGATCAATGCAATTCAATTCAATGAGAAGAGATTTTTTAGTTAATCATGCTTTTGATGATTATGATGAACAATGAAACCTTTCTTTTTTATGGTTCCGATTGGGGTTTTTAGGTGTGCATATGTGTGGGGGGGGGGGGGTGGGGGTGGTGAGGGTTGTTGGACTTTTTGTTATTTCTTGTTTTGTTTGATGAAGTTGAGTTTGTTGTTCTAGAAGAATTGCCCAATCTGCCTTATCTGAAAATGTTTACATCTTTCATCTCTACTTTAGAGAACTCTTTCAGATTTCTTTGTTGCTTCTTCTCTTGATTGTTCAATGCCGCTCACATTCTAGATAGCATATTCAAGCTAGGACTTCTTACACTTTGAAAGTACTAGTTTTCTTCCCAGGTTGTTGGCTGTCCTTGAGCAATGCTATTCATTTCATAGAGAAAAGGATTTGTTAGGCATACATATGTGCTTGAGGTTACGATGAACAGAGATAACTCTCTTATTATGGTTATATTTGGGGGATAGACTTGGAGTTTCCAGGATTCACTTGTTTGTTTGATGAAGTAGGTTTGCTGATCCATGAGCATTACCCATTTTCATTTGGTTAAAATTTTTCCTTCAATTCATTTATTCTTTAGAGATTACTTTCACTGCTAATCCATTTCTTGCTTCTCTCTTTCTTCTTCAATGCCACTCACTTTTCATACTTTCAAGGCACCATTTTTTAGCTTGTAACTTTTTTCCATGTTTTGGACCTTGTGAATCATAAAATTACAAGAACTAAGCTTAGTTCAGATGGAGTTGTGTTAAGCCTCTTCATATGGCTATCATTTTGGTTGAAGATGATAAGTGATAGATCACATTTTGCAATTGAGGAGTCTATGGAATATATTTTATTAGTTGATTTTCATGTTTTTGGCTTATCATATTCTCTTTCTTTTAAATGCTGAAGTTGGTTCTGGTTGTTTTTTCTTATGGTTGCACCTTTTGTCATTGGAAAAATCCTTCTTTTTTCATTTATTCAATTATATAATCTTTCATGTGAAACTTTAACAAATCTTCTCAGGTTTATGAATGGATCACCGAGAGAGAAGATATGTTCAAGATAAATGCAAGTGATGTAGCAATTCAATTAGATTTGATATATAAAGTCCGTGGAATTTCAAATGCCGAAGACTTCTTTTCAAAGCTTCCGGACTCCTTGAAAGATATGCGTACTTATGGTTCACTCCTCAATGCGTATGCAAGAGCCAATATGAAAGAGAAGGCTGAAGCTACCCTTAAGACGATGAAAGAGGGCTTTACCATACAAACCCTTTCTTATAATGTAATGATGACCCTATACATGAACCTTGAAGACTATGATCAAGCACTTTCAATGATCTCAGAAATGGAGGACAACAATTTATATTTAGATGTGTATTCATTCAATATCTGGATTACAATATGTGGGAAAATGGGGAACGTTGAGGAGATGGAGAAAGTCGTGGAAAGGATGAAATTGAATGACAAAATCAATCCAAATTGGACTACTTATAGTACACTTGCTTCGGTGTATATCAAACAGGGCTTTCTTGACAAAGCCGAAGCTTGCTTGAAGGATGTTGAACTCAGAGTGACAGGTCAAGATAAAACTCCATTTCACTACCTCTTGAGTCTCTACAGTAGCTTAGGTAAGAAGAAAGAGGTACACCGGGTATGGAATTGTTATAAATCTTCATTCCGAAAGATACCAAACATGGGCTATCATGCTGTTATTTCTTCTTTGGCTAGAGTCGGTGATATTGAAGGTGCAGAAGACATTTATGAGGAATGGGCATCTAAGCAGACCTCATATGATCCTAGAATTTTCAACATCATTATTGGCTGGTATGTTAAAGAAGGGTTAGTGGATAAAGCAGAGGCTTTTTTTGACAATATTCGGGATGGTGGTTGTATGCCAAATGCCAACACATGGGAAGTCTTGGCCGAAGGAAATATAAGACAAAAGAATATCTTGAAGGCATTGTCTTACATGAAAGAAGCTGCGTCCATTAAGAAACCTCGCTGGCAACCAAAACCGGCAAATGTGTGTGCTTTTCTTGACCTCTGTAAGGCTCAAGGAGATTCTACTAGTGCAGAGTCATTTACGGAGCTTCTGAGACAAATCAAATGCCTGAACATGGAGAACCACAATTCCATAGCTAGAGGAAATAATGAGTCCAATTCATATGTTGAAGAACTAAAACAAGGAGATGTCTCTGGTGAGTATAGTGATAGTGAACCTGAAATGGATGTCTTTGCTGACCGACAACGCGAATTTAACGCTTCGCCGATACTGCATTTAGCTAAGCATGAGTAGCCTGCTTATGTGAGGTGTGGAGACAAAGAAATGTGAACACTGAATTGATTTGTCTTTTGCTGCTTTAGGATCAAAAGCCATGTGGGTTGTTAAATGATCCCCGAAGTGATTACAGTTTCATGCATTTATGAGATCAGCTACTGTGACAAGCATGAAAATACGGTTCCAACTTCCAACCAAAACCTGTACTGATATATAAGTACATCTTCCAGTTGAGCAAGGGGTCCATCATCCACCTATGAAAAAGGTGAAAGCTCTTATCAACTGAATAGGCTATCTCATCATTTAAGTTCTGCATTGTATAGAACTCAGATGAAGCATTTATTCAAGGTAAAGAAATGGAGCTGCAAGCTAGCTAATCTTCGAGTAAGTACATGCAGGATAAAATTTTAGATAAAGAGAGCTAAAACCTTTGCATCAAGCATTGTATATCTATAGAGTCTCATGTTATGCAAAATAATCCCTTAAGTTTCTTGGAAAGATTCAATGGTTATTGAAACCATTTATGTGGGAAACAATTCAAATACAAGTATAATGATATGAGAAATGGAAGAACCATGAAAAGAAGAAGAGCTTATGAGTGTTCTTTATGATGATTGTTCTCGGATTCTCCCAACATTTGTTTATCCTGTCTAATGTGGTACCTTGCATTTGGGCAACATTGAACTATTAAAGAAAGCTTTGTATGTGGAGGGAGAATGAGTTGAAATTAATTAATCATATGTCCAGCTTAGAGTGGCGACCAACATGTAACACAGGCTGTGTTTCATACGCATGCTGCATGTGATGTGAATTGAACAAATCATATTTTCCTTGGCCCATGTTGCACTAGCCAATCCACTCCACACTTAAAAACACTTTCTTTTAAACAATGGACAAAAACTGCTTCCACAGGAAGACTTAACATGCAGGTAATTTCATTTACCGTTGCTATACTGTTTTTTTCTCAAAAGAAACTTCTACTACACTTCTTCCCATTGCTTATGATTATTGTCGTATGAATGTTGGAAGTTTGTTTAATCAAAGTCTTATGAAGGAAGAGTTATTTTAGAATGAATGTAAGTGCCACAATGAGCACCTCTCACAAGTCAAATGGCCATCACATGAACTGCCGTTCTTTCCAAGTTATGAGCTATTACAATTTATTTCTTCTCTTTCACTACACAACACACACATATCACGGGCATGAACCCAAGCCAGAATTTATGTAATTTACAAAAAGCTGTATTTTGAAAAAAAAAAGTGTAATATAAAAATAATTTTTTCAGGATTTTTACTCAATACACACATTTAACCAAAAAAATATTTGTTTTATCAATCAAACTGATTTAGCGATCAAAATATGCTTAAAACTTATCATGGTTGCCCCCAAGTTTGTGTTATCGTGAGCATAGAGTAATTCTTAGGTCACTGTGTATAACTTGTTAGCAATGGTATGACCTTTGAGGAAATTAAACTATAGACCTAAAGCTGGCCACCTGTTTGAGACCAATGGCACAACCACCTTTTGTTATTTTCACATCAGATAATAATTAGCACTGTCCCACTGTGGGGGGGTCCAATGACCAACTTGATCATTAGTGCATGGCTATGCTCAACATGACTAATACTGAGATCAGCACCCCAAACTATCCTGTACTTAACCAACTTAGGAGTTGGATCACTGAATCAATCATTTTTATTCCTCAATAGTTTCCCATCAAAGAAAAAAAAAACAATTTAGATTAAATTTTTTTTTTGGCAGATCATGTTAATAAACACTGTCAAAATATGTTGGGCAATCTCTCCTATCAAATCAGACATCTTTGAGATCTATCTTTCAACATTTTTAGGCATTTACAAGCAGCAATTTTCTCTAGCTTTGCATATATGGAAAATCGAAAAGCAGTCTTTCAAATATTTTTGCTTGGCTAAAATTTTACTCAAATCCCTTTCGATTCAAAACAATTTATCCATTTTAATATAATTTAACAACGAAAAGAATACCTGTTAAAACTTAATACCTGTACAACATAGTCCTTAAAATGCACTCTCTTGTTGAGAAAATTTTAATTCAATATACATATCTTTATAATTATACCTATTTTTATTGAAAATTCAACTATTTTTATGATTTTACCCATTCTTATTCGAAAAAATATTAATTGTGAAATTCAATTACAATTAGATTTTGTAAATTTTATTTGAGAAAAATTAGTACTAGCAACGGGTGATACACTTGAGTCAAGTACATTCAATGTGAGCCATTGCATTACACTAAATGTTAGATATTAAGGGTAATTTTGTTCAAGTTACAAAAACATAAAGTCCTGTAATCTAAATGGATGGTTAGATTTTCATATTGTTGATATCAATATACCAATTGTTACTAATACCAAGCCTTTCTTTTTTTGTCCTGGGCCTATCAAAATAATATAAAATGCAAATAATTTTTACTATGTTAATAACTAATTATTATTATTAACAATAGTTAGAGATCTTAAATCAAATAAAACTATATATTCAAATCAAATTATACATAAGCATTCTTAATAATAATTTAAAATAAACAAAAACATAAATTAAATAGATAATACTAATTATGAAGTAAAAAAAAATAGTTCGAGGAGAGTTTTATGGTGGCATATTGAAGCTCAAAATGTTCAATACTAAAAATATTCTCCCACACATAACATAGTAAAGGGCTTTTGAAAATAATTTTTTTATATTACTTAGTGATTGGAAAATCAAGCCAACTTATCAAAAATAAATTAAAATAATATAAATTTTCTAATATACCTTCAGGTGACCATAGCCGGCCACCATGAGGCCTAGGAGCGGCCAGGTCTCGAGGGGACCGATTTCGGTTGCCCTAAGACCTATGGTGGCAATCAGCTGCTACCCATTTGTGAGAAAAAAATAAAAATAAATAAAAATAAAATATTATTTTAAATATTTTAAATTAGAGGGCAATTTTATTAGTATAATAAAATTTTCATTTTTTAATAATTATACAAGATTTTCTATGGTAATATCAAAAAATTGTCCCCATTTTTTCATAAAAAGCTGTATTCTAAATTTGTTCCTTCTGTGTAAACGTGGATTCACCTCCTCCTCCCACCGGCAAATGTCTCTTAAATATACGAGCGTGAGACATTGAAGCAATAACTAATAATTGCTGCCTCGTTATAAAGGTGAAGGCTCTGTATGTGCCACAGAGCTTCCAAAGAAGCACCATCAATGGCAGGAAGTGGGCGTCCAGATAGGATGCCCAAAGTGATCGCTTTCATGTCCTCTCTGCTTGAGAGAGTGGCATCCTCCAATGACTCAATCGAGGAGGGGGTGACCGAGAAGTTGTCAGTCTTCCATGGCCTCACGAGGCCCTCCATCTCCATCCACAGCTACTTGGAGAGGATCTTCAAGTATGCCAACTGCAGCCCCTCCTGCTTCATTGTTGCATACGTTTACCTTGATCGGTTTGCCCAGAAGCAGCCGCCGTCTTGGCGGATCAACTCCCTCAATATCCACCGCCTTCTTGTTACCAGTGTCATGGTTTCGGCCAAGTTTGTTGATGATATGTGAGTACTCATGATCTCTTGTTATGTACTTGTTCATCAATTTCTATCATTATTTTTGTTACTTGAGAAGTCTGTGTTTTGATTTATGGTCTTGGGTTTTTATGGAAATGAGATAGATATACGATCACGGTTGGATTTTTTTTTTACTAGTTGCAGTTGCTCAAAACTTGGAAAAATAGAGTCTTCTTGAATTATACCAATCAGACTTTTTTTAAAAAAAAGAACTCTTCTCTTATCTGACTTTTAGTTGTCTTTAACTGTTGGTTCTGATAAAGTATAAGTCTGTTGATGACATGTAGGTATTCATGATCTCTTATGTGTTTGTTATCCTGTTATATGTTAGAAAGTTTGATCAACAACTAGTTGTATCATTTTGTTTGGTTAATTGACAAGTCTCTTTTGATTTATGTTCTTGGGTTTTGATTTATGATTTATGTTCTTTCTCAGTTGCAGCTGCTTCCAAATTTGAAGGAAAAATGTAGTTTCTTGAATTATATGAGAGAAGTTGTCCGCATTTAGTTGTCTTAACTGTTGGATCCAACATTCCCATCGATTGTTTTTTTTGTCTTTTTCATGTTGCTTAATGAACTGTCGTACCTTGTCATTTCTTACAATTACAAATAACAAAGATTGATCGTACTTGGGAAATAATTCTTTTTTAACTCAATTTTCTCATGTAAAATCTTATTATGGAACATAATAAACCATCATTAGAGAATCTTATTCAAAGCCCAAATTCTGTCTTGTATGTGCAGGTTCTATAACAATGCCTACTATGCCAGAGTTGGAGGAATAAGCACCAGAGAGATGAACTGTCTTGAATTAGAATTTCTGTTTGGGCTTGGCTTCCACTTGAATGTAACACCCAACACCTTCAGGTTCTACAGCAACCACCTGAACAGAGAGATGCTACTGGACTCTTCTCCTTCAATCACAACAACAAAACCACTCAACCACCATTCCAGCTTCTCCGAGGATGAATCCACCTCAAGGAAACAGCAGCTTGCTGTTTGATGCTCACGGGCCCAATCAAAATAATCTTGTCAATCACTCAACTCTTCCATTCTTCCTCACTCTTGTGTATTTTCTTCTCTGTCATCATTGCTGTGTGTTATGCAGTTTTGCATGTGACGTATAGTATTAGAAGCTAGCTAGAATAACAAATCCTCCTTTTGTTCTTTTGTTTTCGTTGAGTGTTAACTGTGATACCTTACAGTGATGGGTTGGATATCCGTGTCAGCAAACTCTAATGGAACCGTTTATATCTGACCCAAAATAATTCAGATCATATAATACTTTTGAGAATCTAATTCGAACATATAAATATTTTATTCAAATATATTTTTAAATATTAAAAGTACTATTTTATATTATTTTTTCCTCATGTTTCATAGTAAAATTTATATGTATATTATTTATATTTTTTATTGAATAGCATTGCATAAGTACGGTGAATTTGGTTAATATTTGAATTGGCGGGATTTGATATTTCAGATCCATATTAGACACATATGTACGTTATTATATCCAAATCAGATCCCATTTGAACTCATACCTAATTGGTCCATGCCACTCATATGTAACAAGTTATACGGTGAGATAAGTAAAACTCATTTTCACTAAGGTTTATTTGGTAGGAAAAAAGTATAAACGACATAAAAATTTTAAAATAGTTAATATTACTAAAAATAGATATGGTTGATATATTTTATATATAAAGTAATACCAATTAATTTTTTTATCTAAATTAAATATTTTTATATTTAAATTAGAGCATAAATAATCATATTACTTTTGAGTTTTCACGTGCACTTCTATATGAAATTAATTTTCTCCCTTTTTATTATCTTACGATGAAAGAAAAGGGAAGAATTTTTTTTATACAAAGAGGATGAATGACCCATTTGATGATAATAATGATTAATTTAAATACATAATACAAACAATGAGCATGTACTAATTTTTTTAAAAAATATATTACATACATAGTATTTGTAATAAGATTGACTATTTAAATTTCTTATGTCATTTATATTTATTTCATACTAACTAAACAAAGCCCTGGCACTGTCGTCAAAGGAAATATCCAAGTTTTTGCCAAACTGTGAAAGGATCATGAATCATGCATGGATCGCTTGTCTCGTATGCAAATGTTTGGCATAATAAAATCACGACCCGGCGGCCTTATTGGCGTCCTATAAAAATTTCAAATTTAAGGCTACCTAGCAAATGAACAAATGTTTAAAAACGAGGAATTTTAATTGATAGATATTAATAGGGTATTTGGTTGTAATTAAGAATTTCATGTGGAATTTCTAAAAATTGTATAATAGTTTTGTTTTGTTTTAAATATATAAAATGGCAGAGCTAATAAAATAGCATTTGGCGAACTGAACTCTTTTAAAAAGTTGTGTAATATTTGTCGGTAACAAAAATTAATTCAAAATTAACATTCATAATGTATCCATAATATGTAATAGCGAGAATTTTTAATCTCTTCACGTGTCCTCTTAATATTTTATTTACAGTATAACCTTTATTATTTTCTATTTATAAAATATTAGTTTTCGATTATAATAAATCTACTGCAAATTTTCTAATTATTTTATAATATTTTTTATATTAATAAATATCTAAAAAATATTTAGATATTTTATCTTTTTAATATCACAAATAGAAGTAGAAAATATAAATCATCTAAAACTATACACTATTTTAAGTTTATCGATTCTTAAGTAAGTACATTTTTAAAAATTTTAAAATTAACAAATTGATTAATATCAACTAATTAAGATATGATTTTTAAAAATAATAAATAAGATAACATTAGAATTTACAAATATCTACTAAAATATAAATTAAGTAAAACAAATAAATATTAGAAAAAAATTAACTACATTTTATTATATTTTAAATTAGTTTAAATTTATACTAAAATCTAAATAATTTTAAAATAGACAAATCTAAAAATTATAAACAACTAAAATCATATAATATTGTGCATCACACAAGTAAACAACTAGTACTTAATAATACGCACATGCATTTTTTTAATATGACAAGCTTATATCCATTCAACGTTAAAGTTCCCATTTCATCTCACTTAAAAGACATAGCTACACATTGTTGTGAAAGACGAAATTGGTTATTAAATCAGTTTTCTTTATACTTATGGATTGGATCAAATCAAACCAGTTCAATATTAGGTTCATGTCTTATTATGAATTGGTTAGAATATACATATGCAACTAAAAAAATCAGCTAATATATATATATATATAACTAAAAAAATAGCATTCTTTAGTATTTCGAATTTTGATGTCCATGTATAGGTCCATGTATGGATCCACTTCATTAAGGAATAACTACTTTCCAAATAATTGAATTGGCTCCAAAAAAGATTTATAACAATTAAAGAAAACTCACAATATTAATCCAAAAGGTAGTTTAATAAATGAGGTTTTCTCATTAACATATATACAAGTCACTAATATCATCTACGAGATAAACCCAACAATTTCTTATTTAAACATTATGGTGACCTCACAATTGATGTTAGATAAAACCAGCAATTTCTCATTCACACATCATTGTGACCCAGAACTCTGAGAATGTCCTTTTCATTTGACGAAAACACAAAAAAAAACTTTCACAATTAATATTGGTAAAATACTAAAGCGGACTTGGCTCTGATGACAAATTCCCCTTAAATCATCAGACATCGACTAATAAACTTTTTTTAAATCATTCGACGGAACATACGAAGAAAATATTTATAATTGCATAAGCAAATACCAAAATTTATTAGGATCTGATACAATTGTTTGGCCTTCAAAAATACTTGTAACAATTAGAGGAAGCTCGCACTAGGTATTATAGATCTCTCTTAATCCAAAAGCTAATTCAATAAATAAAACTTTCACTTTATTTTGTATACAAATTATCAATATCATTTACGAACCGATATAGGATAAACCAACGTATCAATCTTATATGCAACGTTTGAGTTTTTTTTTCACAATGAGAGCTTCTTCAAGTTGTCGTTCTACTCGTTTTCCCCTCTCACAAGTTGGCCAAGACTGTGTATATGAGGAAGGCGGGTGGCATTCTTGCGCAAGGCCGACAAAGACGTTGGGTTGAATTTGTATATCCGTCGAAGGGCAGCGACAAGGGCGTTTGAAAGGTGAACAGGGAGGAGCAAATTATGATTAGGTGACAAGGGTAATGAGGATAGCCGAGAGGCCAAATCAGACCGTCGACAAGGATGGGCACACCATGTCGGCGCCGTCGGGATTGGAAGAGAAAGGCACATGAAAGAATCAAGACACAACCTCCTTTCTCTTTTATTTGTTCGTTGAGACTGTGAACAGATATCCTTTTGGTGATGAGCATTTCAAGTTCATAACTTCATACTTCAAAAGGAAAAAAAGTTTTGATCAAGAGGAAGAAAACCATCTCAGGTCGTGTAATCCAACTACTTGTGTTGGCAATGTTTCTCTAAAAGCACTAAAAAGACCATCTAAAACTTCTACAACTTGTAGTCACTGAGTGTTTGTTCATCATCTTAAAATAATTCTTATCTAAATATTGTCTATGTTCAATAAAAACATTGATATACCGTGGAAGTTCGAGATTTTTTTTTCCGGTTACAAGTCTAAGAGAAAAGTTTAAAGGAAGACGAGGAGGGGTAGATAAGGTTAATTTTTTCAGTCCTTTTACGTTGTTGATTTCCGACGTAATCTAAATGTGTACAGAGCGGTAGCGCGTAAAATGTTAGAAAGGTTATGCTGCAACACCTTTAACCCAATGAACAATACCAGTAATAGTCCTGCAATATTAAAAAAATACATGACAATTTAGTTTAAATTATTTTTATATAAATTTGTGTATTTCAAATAACTATTTTATAGTTATATCAAAACTCATGAATCTAAAGAAATTTGATTTCACAAATTCACAAAATTATGCGTGTTTAAATTATGGGTCTATTTCAGAAGTCCATTAATTTAATACTTTGGAAAAGAAAAGCTCATTAATGACCACCCTTATTACGCCCGGACCCTAACCCTGTAAACCATAATTATAAGAAAGAATAAAGTTATGAAGAAAGACGGGTTAGGGAACCAATTCCAAAGCCATGAAAATCAGTCAAGTCAGCATAGTTGAGTTTGGTATTAAGTTATTCAATTTCAAAATAATAAGAGCTTTTTATCAGAACAAGGAAGAAATTTTTTCATATTATCAAAGATCAAGTTGTTTAAAATACCATCTATTGAATTTTTTTTTTTAAAAAAAATAAGGAAGGTCAAGGTCAACTACCCCAGCTCGCCCCGGTCGTCCCTCTTCAATTGGCCACCGCCTATTTGGACGGCCATGTTTTCTGAAAATTTCTTTTTTAGATGATGGTCGAGGGCGGCAGAATCCGGCCTCCCCTATCTAGATTTGGGCTAGATCCGGTTGCCCCAAAGCCAGATCATTGGCCTTGGAGCAGCTAGATATGAGTGCCCTGGCCCCATTGCGCCGGTGGCTGTTAATATTTTTTTTAAAAGGATTTTTTACCGTAAGGGTAGTTTGCTGCTATAATAAAATTTTCTAGTTATGTTTGAATTTCCCACCACCTAGTAATATCAAAAAAATTCCTTCTTCTTTTGATAAAAAGCTCAAAGAATAAGAATTTTGGATGCAAGATGCTTCTAAATTGAGTTGAATTAGCCTTGTCAATCTGATTTGATTAACACGACCAATATTTAAGTTATCCAAGGGCTAATATTAAAGTTAGTTTTATACATTAGTATGTTGTTGTGGATATTAATTATTCTCATATATATTTGATTTGAAGGAGATAGATTCATACTTGCTTTTGCTTACCATCTATACAAGTTGAGGCTCTTTTTCTCATATTTATTCTCAACTACATCTGACTTATTTTCCACCACAATGGTAATGATGTAATTGGATAGATGTTGGATACTTAACCGATAAACATAATACAGCTTCTACGTATAATTTTAAGCAAATAAATAATAAATACTCAATTTGGTTTGCAACATGTAAAATTATTAACTTAATATTATTTTTTAGATTAAATACAACATGTAAAATTACTTGATATTATTTTTTATATAAAAATATTACTTTTGATATAAAATACATTGAATATAACTACTTTTAGTGAGTTGATTATTTGAAAACTTTTATGTTATCTATAACACTTCTTGCCAACCAAGTAGAGTGATTTTCAATGATTAGAAAACATATATACAAAATTTTTTTTTTTTCAAATAATTATTATCTCTAGAAATATGTCTTAGGGGATGATTTTAAACTAGTAAAGATGTTGTGCCATACGTGACCTATACTAGATAAATTCTAATTTTATATATAAACTTTTACTGAATAATGAAATAGGTTGTTTTAATGTAATATTTTAGATATAGGCTGTGATTAACTTTAAAGATATATATTATTTGAATGAAAAGGTGAATTATAATTATTTTAAAAAAAATTATATTTTTTCAAGACAATTAGATAGGCTCTTATTAAAAGTATGTTAGAAGATGAGGTTAGCTGGGTTTGAACCCAAGACCTTGTATGGTAAAATATATTTTTGTTGTTTATTTTTTAAGAAATTGAGGTTATTAAGATTCGAACTTGTGACCCTCTAGAGGAGGTATTTTTATTTTAATTTTTAAGAAATTGAGGTTAGGGAGATTAGAACTCGTGACCCTTTGCAATAGATATTTTTATTGTATATTTTAGTTTTTTCTTGTATTTTCATTGGCTAATTCTCCAATTTTTAATTTCAAGTCAGTATTAAATTCCCCTTGATGAAAAGAACACCTAATTGAATTGAGCTTGATGAATATAATTTATAAGCCGACACTCAAATATATTGCAATACGCAAATTTCGGTTCACCTAAGAACCGGATCAGATTATTATGATCAAGTTGATTTACGTCTAAATCGATTAATCTAAAAGGCTCGAACTAGAAAGGACCAAACAAACCCTCTTGGGGTCTTGAGAAAGGAAGATACTATTAATGAGCAATCAACACTCAATAGGAAAAGATGAATGGTTGTGTGCAATAACCTTATAAAGAGTTATGTGCAATGACATGACATGAAATCACTCAACATATAGCAAGAATAAAAATTTAGATAAATGAATTATGGGCATAAGCATATCAAACAACTGCTGAAGCTAAAATATTAGTGTCTCATTAGGAGGCCTGATTTCATATCTAATCTGATGCTATAAAAGCTATTTAGAGCATGCATCATGATATATCACATAAAATACGTAAAGACACACATCAAACCCAGACAAAAGCCCAAAAGAAAATAATAGTGCGCTTAGCACAAGTATGTGTCCTTCTAACAAAGCCAACCCAGCACATAAGACACCAGACCTATATATATAACATAAAAAATGTTAGCAACGAGTGTCATTGGTACAGAAAATAACTAGTATAAACTGACAAATAGAATTTGATTTTCACAAGGAAGGAAAATCATATATAATCTCCATGGAAATACTCAAAGGGCATTTACTGAAGTGTCATCAAGCTGCATACTTCACAGTATCCCAAACTGAACTGGTGTTATGCCATTCTCGGAAGTAAATAGTCCCACTATAAAAAAAACATTTATCATAAGCCCTCTCCAAACCTCCACATAATACCTGACCAAAGGTACAAAGGTTAAGTACTCACATGTAGTCACCTTCAGTACCCTATGAGACCACAAGTATTGTATACAATAGTACTTGTCTACTCCACTCCTCTTCAGTGTGAGGAAACTCAAGATGTAAAGATATCAGGATCCCTCATAAATTAAACAGTCCTCTCGCTAATTCAGAGCCCACTGCGACCTACATATGCGTCCACTCACTGTATATACAATGTCAAGTTTACTAACTCTCGACTCATTGAAATCTGATGAAAACTATATGTAGGGCTGGAAAGGGAGTCATATAAGTAGGTCTGAAGGAAACGAACGAGAGGTAGAGCTAAGTTTGAAAGCAACATAATGGATCTCGTCCTCAAGGGTTATTAATCAAAAAAGTAAAATGTGTTTAAATGGCACATGTAACACCCCGTTTCGGTTCACCCGCGAACCGACCCAAAAGTGTCATCGGCGACCGAACCTTTCGCTATCCTATTAGATTCGGTTAAGCCAACCAGGATCTACCCTCGGCGTCTTAAGACGGAGATGTAAATATGCAAGGCATGGATGATATGCTTGGGTTCTAATGCAATCCTATATGCATGCCATGATATGTAAACAACACAAAACAAAAGCGATAAACAAGAAATACAGAGAAAAACATTTATTTCTATAAAAAAAACCGGACGGAGTTTCCCTTAAAAGTGCAATAAGGGCCAACCTGTCCACAACAAGAATACTTATATATATTCAATCAAAATGATATAAAATACGACAATCAAAACCAAATGCAATCATCTTCATATTCATTTTCACTTGAGCCGAGTCTCAGCTCCAAGGCTCCTTATTCATTCACATATTTCTATTCATTTCATACGCAGTTCGTCAAAACATAATGTAATAAAATTTCCAATCATACGCAATTAACACACTATCATTAGAAATCATGCAAGGCAAGTACATGTGTGCGCGGATCTGTGCTGCTCCTCCG
>JAVDBV010053474.1:0-11658 GCA_032619315.1 Piper longum
ACCACCAATATATATATATATATATATAGTGGTCCGAGACGTACTTGATTCTCAAGAGTCCGATACATATCGGTAATGTGATACAGTGAACACATGTGGGTGGGTGCCCTAAACTTTTTGGGAACTATATGTTTTCTTGGACCTTCTACGTGTTATGATGTGTGCCTTAGTTATTGTTATTATTTTATAATATTACTGCAGTATAGGGTGATAATTTTGGGACAAATCTAACAATAGTTTGTAAGGTGTGTAAGCCTCAAATTCTCAGAATTAATGTTAGAGCATACTAAATATGTTAAATATATTTGGTTACAATTATGTGTATGCCGAAGTAATGTAGATTGGAGAAGATTACAGTTCATATTACTCAAATGGTCTATGTGAAAGACTACATATTTGGGTATGATACTCGAGCACTTGTACAATATTTGTGTCTTTGTTTAATTTTCGCTCATGTGTATGTGGAATAGGTAATAACGACCCTTATGTTCATGTAGAAATTATGTATCACCATCTATGAATAAATTGTCTAATTTAAAGATTGAAACTAAGTATAAAAACCTAATCATGCAGTCGCATTATGAAAACTTCAACCTCCTAGTCGGTTTTGCCTTTGTGTGATTTGGAGTGATCATTGCATTCTTTAAAGTCACCTTCTTAGTTATTGGGGAGGTGTTGCATCTTTTATAACTCGAAGTGCTAATATTAAGAGCATGGAAGCTTAGTATCTTCTTATGGTAGTATGATTAACATGCATTACATAATAGGCCCTAAAAGATTATCATCTTAAGCCTCTCAAGAGTTGAGGTCCGCTTTTGTAAAGTAAATCTCATAAGTAGTCCAATGAATAAATTTTTGAATTATAATATCACGATTCAATCCGAGTTTAGGTATTACAATTTAGTTTTAGAAAAATAAGTAATTTAGGATAAGTATAAGACTATTGTTATTTGACTAACTAAATAGTTAATAATTAAGTAACATGTTGAGTATTGGCAATACATTCATGTAAGCAAATTATTAATAAATAATATTATAATAGGCAATAAAATTGACTCACTACTTATTCGAGTCAATAATAATAAAATAAATCTTAAAATATAAAATAAAATATAATAAAATATAACCAATAATAGTTCAATGGCGTGTTATAAAATAATGTAGGGGATAAGAGGTATAAAATAATGCAGTAGACAGGAAGAGGAGATCAATGACTGATTTATGACTAATTTATGTGAGTTAATTCTTATCCAATTTTTGATGAATCAGTCCGATTCAATGACTCTTTTCCAATCCAATTTAATATCTAATTTTAATTTTTATAACTATAATTTAAATCGAGTTGAGCCAAATATAAAATATAAAATGTTGGCGAGCTGGCTGGTTTATTTACTCACTCGAACTAATGAACGATTAACAAACCTCGTCATGGTTAGGCCAGGGTTGAAAGGGTAGTGAAGTCCAAACGCCGTGACCGCAGAGTTTCGGAGATTGGCCATGGATGCGCTCCGGTCGTCCTACGCCACCTCCTCCGACTCCGATTCCGAATCCGGAGATACCACCGCCGCCGTCGTATTCTCCGGATCCCAAAGCAGCGGCGGCGGCGGCGGCGGCGACTCCTACCAACCTGGCGGCGGAGATTCTGCTCCCGTGAGCTTGCCGCCGCCGCCACTTCACCTTCTCGACCTTCCCGGTAAATCTCGCTTCTCTTGTTATTTTTACGATTTTTTTGATGTCAAAGGTTGAGAACTTGAACGGTTTTGGTGGCAGATCGGTGCGAGAACAGCCATGGCGGGCGAGTGAGGAACTTCCCCCATGTCGAAGGGAATTTCGCGCTCCATGTTTATATTCCAGGTTGGTTGGATTTTTATTTTTCCCTTTTGATCGTTGTTTCTGTGATTGTTATTGTTGAAGTTGTTGTTGCAATTGATTGGCATAGAAACGAAGAGATTGGGTCCTCTCATTTTTGTTGGAATTAGGAAAAAAATATTCACAAAGTTGATAACATGATGCAAAAATGAAGTGGTAACTTAGGCATGTTGCAACATTCAAAAAGGATGATAAGATGAAGCTTGAAACTTTAACATCAGCATAACTTCTTTTTGTTTAAAAAAAGTTTGGTTGTATGATTCAAATGGTGGAAGCTACTGTCGTCAATTGATTCTATAGAGAATTGTCGGCAATTCAAAGATGTGTATTTTTTTCAAGCTGGGCTGAGATAGGTGGCATGGCTTTTGTTTAGCTGATAAAACCACGCAGAAACAAAGTAGCAACATAGACTACTTGCCCTTCTCATTTTTATCCGTGAAGGACGGGATTATTAGATGAATCTTGAAACTTTAACAACATCACTTAAACTACATTTGTATATTTATTACTAAGCTGATTTTGGCTGCAACGTTAATGTTTGGAACTTGAAATTGGTCGAATTGATACCTTACTTATAGGTAACATAGTTGCTATGCACTATGATCAAACAGAGTTTGATGGGAACATGTAGCTTGGAAGAAACTGAATTGATGTCTATTTCAGATGTAACATAGATTTTACTTGCTTTAGGCTTTGAATTCATTTTATGTGAATGTTAGAATTGATGTTTCGGCAGTGGTAATACCATTTGCAATCAGGAAAGAACTTGCACCGATTATTAAGAGAGTATCCTCAACAGTACCTGGCCTTCTTGTGGTTGACGCTGATATCCCCTTGAGTGATATGTGCAGAGATATTCAAAGGCTTGAGCAAGTCGTTTTGGGAAGGGAGTTCCATATTAGTTTAGGAAGAACAGTTCCAATTCGGGTACACCAAATCGAATCCATTGTGTTGATGCTCCGACAGAAGCTACAATCTCAAAAGGGGTTGGTTCATTTTTCGTGTTTACTTCATTTTTTTTGGTTTTTTCTCAGGTTTCAATGCTACTTAGCATGTTTGCATTTGTTCTTCCTAATTGTTTCCTTTTTATCTCTTCTTTTGATGAACCAGATATTTGATAGATTTTAGTAAGTGGGAGGCTTTCATCAATGATGATCAGACTCGGACATTTTTATCATTGGAAATCACTGCACGTGGATTAACGGAGGTATGGGAAAGACACTGAATTAGTTAATTTGTTTTTTTTTTAAACAAAAACCTCATCAGTAAACAGAATATTTCCCTGGGTAAGTTAGAATATGCCCTGTGGTTTTGAATTTATAAGTAACTATTGCATAACTTTTGTTTCAGATAACGAAGCATATTAGCATTGTCAATAATGTTTATAGACTGCATAATCTTCCAGAATTTTATGAGGTCAATTTTTTTTCCCTCAACTTTGAACAAATAATTTCAATGCTGTTTTTTAAGTGAACTGATAATGAATTTTGAATGCAGAACCCTCGACCTCATATATCATTGGCGTGGGCATTGGGTGACATCAGTCATTCTCTCAACCGAGCTGTTGATGAACTTAATGGCCAGCATGCTTACCCAAGACAGACACATAAACAGATCTTTTGGACCAAATTTGGTGGCATACAATGTAAAGTAGGGAAAACGTTGCATGAAATCTGTAAAATTTATAGTCTGTAGTTGGACCAAATTTAGTGGCATATACAATATGATGATTTGTAGGAGTTCCCATTATAATATTTTCTCCTCTCCTGTTTAAGTAGTCTTTTTTTTTTTTTGGCACTCATCCATGGCTCTCATAATGAATGAGGTTTATAGGTGCGACTTTTTACCTTGAGATTGTAGTATCTTACGATGTGTGGTCAATTAAACTACTCGGGATATGCATGCATTTCTATATCATTGTGAGAATGATAAGGCTCTGTTACAAATTGGGAATTAGTTTGTTGTTTGATTTATTTTGTCATCTCAATGAAAACTTGCATTAGAGTTGGAAGGTGAAAACATGTTGAATTGGATGAAAACTGAACTTCTCAGCAGCATTTACATGTATAGAATAAGGTGTACAAATGTGGATTAATTATAGTTCATGATGTTAGATGAATGCTGGTTCCAAACCAGTTTGAAGGTGGAACATAGGCATTCTTTTCAAAATCATGAGGCATATTTTGCCACTGCGATGAACAGAACTAAAGTTTTAGAAACAGAGATAGTCTCTTGCCGTGTGGAGCTCTTCCACAAATTGCACTTATTTTATTGGATATCTTCAAGAATTGAAAGCCATATATGACAGATACATTCTACCAATGTAGCAATCCAACACCAGTGTCTATTGCACGAAAGGACAATTGGCCTAAAAGATGGACCAGGTCAGGACCATGAGACTCATAAAATAACAGTTGTTATCATAGTATCAACTGCTTCCAATTGGAAAGTTAATACTTAACACTATGCGTCAAAAAGACTGCCAAAATAATATCTCAACAAAAAGAAAGAACAGGCCTTGCTTCTTGTCGATCCAACCAAGGTGAGCCAGATTGGAAAGCTTTGAACTCTTCATTCTTGCCTTGAAAAACAATCAAATAAAGCACCTTGTTGAGCCTGTCTCACCCTTGTATCGAAAATTCATCAGCACATTTACAGTGGGCATCTTCTCTCACTGGCCAACCAGAGCCATGCAGCCTAAGGTAAGAACCACCTTTAACCTCTCTCTCTCTCTCTCTCTCTTCTTTCTCTCTCTCTCTGGATTATCCCTTACACAATAACAGCCAAGCAGTCGGTCTTTATGTTTATGTTATATAACATCTTATAGGCTATAGGTTGTGGAGAAAAGGCAGTGCTAGTGACCGTATGTGTGGAGAGGCCAAGGAGGAGAAGGAAAGTGGTACTGGTACCATCTACTCCGAATCTTCATCACAACCTCTGCATCAGAGAACAAAGGCTGGCCTGTCTCAAACCCTGCAAAAATGGTGGGTATGATAGGAGAGCCAGGCTCCTCCTCTACTCCCAACATCTAAGGGAAATTGCTCGCCAACAATCTTCCATAGGCGCATCAGCAAGCCATCATCACACCTCTTCCAACATCAGGGCTCAACCACAGATCACCAAGGCATGTTATCCATTGACATAGTTATGTATCTAGTTCTGGAGCAACAATCAATGGCAGATTTTTGGGGTATGCATATGACAATATTGAATTCTTGGCAGATTCTTTCGGTGCGTCGGAGGGGCACCCGTAGGAGTCCAATACCGGCCTGCTTGGGTCATTGGAAGAGGTTGCTCATTCCAGGTTTCTTGAGGTCCTTCGCTGGATTCAAGTGGAAGAAAAACAAGAACAAAAGCTCTGTTTCTCAACCTAATAAGACTGGATCCATCATAAGAAGATCTGATGTAAAATCAATTATTCTAGCATCTGGGTTTATATGGTAATTAATTATAAGTTTAATTCCTGTCTTAACTTGTTGGTTTTGTGATGTTTTGATGAACAATTCTCAGATGAAGAAAAAATGGGCAGTCATCCCTAAGCTTTTTGCCAAGCTTTACAGGAGTAGGTGAAGAGCAAAAGCTATGCAACAGACCGAAAGTAAGCAGCTGACTGTATCTTCTTGTAATTTTATAAAATGATTATTTGTATTGAAGATTTCTTTTTACCAATTTGCACATATATATTCATTGAAAGTTAATGTAACACATGATTTGTCACATATTCATCTTGCTCAAGTTAACATTCACATGCTTCATGCTGCTAACCATAAAAACATGAGGACACTAGTAAAAACAATATTATGAAGTTACTAAGAAAACTGAGAATCAGGAAAAGCTCAACAATTCAATCCAACAATTTTCTCTCACAAACCACCATCGACCACAGCTGCATTATTTACTGAAATGAATAAGCGCGTACTTGCTTATTCACACCTTACTCCACAAAGACAGAAGAAAAACAGGAAACCACAACATACAACTAATACAAACAATAATAATTTGCGAGATCATGCGATGTTTTTGTGATTTTCTTAAGAATTTTTTAGGAAAAATTGCAGACATCTGATGGGTACTGCTTGCTATGGTTATGAATTATGATCTCCTTAGTAACCTCAAAAGGTTTACTTCCTCCCCTGTCATCTAATTTCTGTCCAACGGGGGAGAATTATTATCTCGTCTTCAACAACATACCATAAATAATATTAGATATAAGAGTATCCTTTCTTATCTCGAAGTTTTAGATCGCTCCCCTAACTAAAATAAATTGTTGGCAAATAGGATGGGGAAAGGGGAGGATAGCGAAGGGGCGAGAAAGTTGAGTGGAATTGTAATATGCTTGAAATATAGATAATGTTTTGTAAAAATAAAGGCAAGATGTCGAGCTATACCGGATAAATTTTAATTTTATCTATGAACTCTTATTAAAATAATAAGATTGATAATAACAATTTAATTTTATACACAAACCCTTATTGATATAATGAGATTGATAGTGATAAATTTAATATCTAAACTGTGATTGACAATAAAAAGATGAATTATAATTATTTGATTTTTTATATCTAAATTATGTTCAACAATGAAAAAATAAATTATAATTCTTCAATTAATTATTAGATTATTTTTCAAGAAAAGACCGGCTTATAATTATTTGATCTTTTTATTATATCTAAACTATGTTCGATAATGTAAAGATGAGTTATAATTAATTTTTTTTTATTAGATTATTTTTCAAGAAAAGTCCGACTCTAAGTAGGAAATTAGAAATTGGCAAGTTTATACTCATAACCCTCTACCATGAAAGGTATATCGAAACCCTCTGATAGAGGTTTCTTTATATTTTTTAGAATTTTTTTGTAAAATCCGTGATTTGAGTCGGGGCTTTTATAATATGAACCGGTCGGTTTGATTGTTATTTTCAGAGTTGAGTCAAGTTTTAATTACGAGACGACCATTCATTTTTTCCAACTACCCATTCATTTTTCTCACCGACCACTCATTTTTTTCCCCTAACATTTATATATTCTACACTTCTGACATTGTCATCATTCAACCATCACCATCCTTCTCACCCAACTTCTTCTACTTCGTCGCCATCACCACATGATTGACAATTAGGTAGAGAGTAGGAGCTAACCATTTCGGCACTAAGACACATTTGGAGTTTCTACCAGGTCTGTTTAGGGCTCGCTCTAATTTATTGCTCTATTCTATCGCGTTTTATTTTTATAGGTTGTAGGACAAGTTAAGTGGAGTTTTATTTGATCCCACTTAACCCGGGTCGTTTAATCGATAGATCTTCCAGATTAATAACATTCGAGGACGAGATTCCTCGAGTATATTTTCGAAAACCAGATCCACCATAAGTTTCCTCCGGGCCTATTATATAAATCCCTACTCAGACTTATATACATGTAGTTTTTGTGTATTTCAAAAACCGTACTACATGAGCGGGCATGTGCTAGTCGAAGCCGCCAACAGCCATGCTATGCAAGCGGCATGTGTTAGATATAAGCCAGAAACACTGACAACCATATGTGCCAGTTGGTGCCAACAACCATATGTATCAGTTGGTGCCGACAACCATATGTTCCAGTTAGTACCGACAACCATATGTTCCAGTTGGTCCGGACAACTATATGTTCCGTTGGTCCGGAAAACTATATGTTCCAGTTGGTCCGGACAACCATATGTTCCAGTTGGTCCAAACAACGATATGTTCCAGTTGGTTTGGACAACCATATATTCCAGTTGGTGCGAACAACCATATGTTCCAGTTGGTGTGGACAACCATATGTTCTAGTTGGTGCGGACAACCATACGTACCAGTATGTGCCAACAACCATATGCGCCAATATGTGATGACAACCATATGTGTTAATTGGTGCCGACAACTATATGTGCCAGTTGATGCCAACAACCATATGTGCCAGTTGGTGCAAACAACCATATGTGCTAGTTGGTGCAGACAGCCATATGTGCCAGTTGGCGTGGACAACCATATGTGTCAATTGGTGCAAACAAGCATATGTGCCAGTTGGTGCGAACAAGCATATGTGCCAATTGGTGCCAACAAGCATATGTGCACGTTGGTGCTGACAAGCATATGTGCTAGTTGATGCTGACAACCATATATTCCAATTGGTGCTAATTGGTGCAGACAACTATATGTGCTAGTTGGTGCGAACAACTATATGTGCTAGTTGGTGTCGACAACCATATGTGCCAATTGGTGCTATCGACCACCATATGTTCTAGTTGGTGCAACCGACAACCATATGTGCCAGTTGGTGCCGTCGACAAGCACATGTGCAAGTTAGTGCTGATAACCATATATGTTAGTCGTAAGCCAGAACCAACAACTATGCTACGTGAGTGGGTATGGAAGTAAATAAAAGGGCATATGATATGATAGTAGTCCCAAGGGACCAAAAAGTAAAATGAGAATATGTCGAGGATCAGCCACAGTAAATCAATTCAATTGAAAATGATTTCAGTTCAATAGATACCCTTCAGAGATTTCATGATAAATATATGAATGTTTTCTTTGATATGAGAGTTTGCTCTCATATCCAGTTTGGTATTAGTTAATTTTTGAACCAGTAACACTCGTTATTGACATTTTTTATACTATATGTAGGTGATAATCTAGAGTAAGATGATTCAGAAGCAGTGATATCTCGTGCACACACACATATTAGACGATAGAATGTAATGTTTAGTTTATGTTGTCATTATATTGAGCATTATGTGATGTAAGGTATGACAACTAAATTCTTGTGATGTGAAAAGTAATTAGAATGCACATATAGGTTGAGACCTAAGATTAAGAATGAATTATGCAGCATATTAGCATTTTGTATGAATATCAATGTACGATATATTTATATATATTTATACATGTTGATTTAATAGGGTGGACCTTAATTACACTTTTAGGGGAAACTCAGTTCGTCTTGTTTTATGAACTTTTATCGATTTTTATCGAAATTACTTTGGTATGCAAATGGGTTGTCACGTCATCCATGTAGTAGCATGTTAGGGATCCATGCATTCATCAGCTGACATCTTCCATCTAGAGACATCGAGAGTAGATCCTCAGGGTTAGATTTGGGTTAGTTGGCCTAACTGAGACTAGTGACATTTTGGTTCGGTTCTAGAGCGTGAACCAGACTTGGGGTATTACAATTTTGGTATCAGAGCAAACTCTCGGTCAATTAGGTTGGAAGATATTTTCATACGTGATGTGTGTACAAAGACTACTCCAAATCCAGTTGGCAAGTATATGTTTATGTCCTTGTTGTCTTTGATTTACAGATTTTTCACAAATAGGTAGTGTGACAGTATTTTCCGGATTGGATCGGTGAGTAGGGGTAATCATGGTAAGAAATCGAAGTACTCAAAACAAGACGCCATCGCCTCCTTTGCCCAAACAAGCTAGCCCTACTCATGTTCATAGCGAGATGGTGTCTAGTTGATCTAGAGTCGTGCCTCCGCAAGGAAATCCCAGTGAGCCAGGCTTAGTAAGCCACCATAGCTGAAGCCCTCATAGTGGAAGCCGTCGCATTATTAGAAGCCGTAAAACTGAAATGGAGGCTGCCATTGCACGGTTGGCAAAGGTACAAATACAGATTTGCCACTTTTGGGAATGTGGTGCCAGCTGCAAGTGAAGTTGAGCAATTCTTGGTTGTTTGACCTCGTTGAGACTATAAATAGAGATAACAATATCCTCAACAATATCAATCAGATCAGGGGACACAATAGAGGCATAAGATAGATGCCCTAGCCACAATGAGAGTTATGGATGGACAAGTTCAGGAGAACAGACACTCAACATGTCAGAACTATGGACGCCATCACGAAGAAATATGCAGAGTGGGTACGGATGCATGCTTCAAATGTGGTCTACTAGAACATCGAGAGTGAAGCCTTCTTGATTTAAAATTTCGAGGATGAAACTTTTATAAGGAGGGAAGATTGTAAAACTCATGATTTGAGTCAGGGTTTTTATAATCTGAATCGGTTGGTTTGACCATTATTTTCAAAGCTGAGTCAAGTTTTAATTTCGAGACGACCATTCATTTTTCCCAACTGACCATTCATTTTTCTCACCGACCACTCATTTTCTTCCCCCTGACATCTATAAATTCTACACTTTTGACACTGTCATCATTCATCCATCACCATCCTTCTCACCCAACTTCTTCCACTTCGTCGCCGTCACCGCATGACTGACAATTAGGTACGGAATAGGAGTTCACCATTAGGCACTAAGACATGTTCGAAGCTTCTACCAAGTCTGGTTAAGACTCGCCCTGATTTATTGTTCTATTCTATAGTGTTTTATTTTTACAAATTGTAAGACGAGTTAAGTGACGTTTTATTGGATCCCACATAACCCGGGTCATTTAATTGATCGATCTTCCAGATTAATAACCTCGATGATGGCATCATTGAATACTATCGGTGGCGGTGGCGACAACCCAGGGGCGGCGACTAGGGTTTTTGGGAGGGGGGTGGAGAGAGAAGTGTTGGGATTTGGGGGAGAAGAGAGAAGTGTTGGGGTGGTCAGTGGAAAACTTATAAATTAAACTTGACTCGATAATGGCTTGAGTTAAGAATAATAACTAATTCGTAATAAATCCTATAAAATCTAGAAAAATTGGGAAAAATCTCATAAAATAAAACAAACACTACAACATCCAGATGACATGTTCTATAACTAATAACCTACCCGAATATGATCCAGCGCGGCCTAATGTTTTATTCGGCCTAAACTAATTCTACAATTATAAAATGAAAAAAAAACCAAGCCATCAACTGTATACTCTCATATCTACTCATAACACAATCTACTTATATGTGTCTGACGCTATCATTGAATACTTAAGGTATACATAAACCCTCATAATACGTGTGCACGGTTGGCCTTGGCGCCACGCACGTGTTCTGAAAGCTGAACCGATTCGGATCATGGTTAAGCCAACCGGCTAACAATTGTAAAACTCTGACTCAAGTTGGGGGCTTTACTAGGAGAGTCCTAAGGAAGTGTTGGTCTCGCTAGAGGCTGCCTGGGTTGTAATTTATTTAAAAAAATCCGCTTGTAATTTATTTAAAAAAATATTCAAATAATAGATTGTGAGAGACACCCGTAACTTACATTGAGTATGTTAAAAATCTCTCGTCCCTTAATTTGTTTTCTATATTTGTTGTTATTGTTTTATCTGTGTAACAGTGCCCTAACGTGATCCCTGGCATCACGCGATTATAGTCGACCAGTCGCATTCCCCTGTTCGTCGAATGCTTGTCCTAAGAAGTTATTGGAGCGCTTGTCCTACGAACATTACTAATTTTGTTAAAAAAAGTCGGTCGTTTAAAATTTTATGATAACGCGACATTTCTTTAGTAGAAATCAGATGGAGTCTTGTTTTAGTAATCAATGGAGAAAAATGGATCGGTCGGGTGCTGGTGACAGAGGTTAAGTGTAAGTGGATAGGTCGGAGAGTGGAATAGTCGAAGAAGAAAGAGTTTTAATCAGATGGCTCGACCCCAACCTAGGTACCCCCACTGGCGTCACAGGACAGGGCCAAGTAGGGTAGCATTAATGGAGGCGGAGAATAGGCCGGTCTAGGCCTCGGCCACGCACCCCATGGCCCCTGCCCGCGTCCATACCCCCCGGGGCCCGCTCCCTACCTCCTCCGCCCACCCCGCCGCCCACCACACCTACTATCCGACAAATTCCCCCTCCACACCCACCACCACCACCAAACCCTAACACCCCCCCATGTC
>JAVDBV010053497.1:0-10304 GCA_032619315.1 Piper longum
TATATATAAAAGATAGTGCCATGGCTAATTTTACACCGACTAAACTTGGATCAAGGGGATGTTTTGCCCTTGCAGCTTTGAGAAGGGTATTTTTTATCCTCAAAATGTTCTCCACAAATAAAGGGACCTGAAAATCATCCTTCAAATAAAAAACCCAAAAAAAAACCTTCAAGTGCAATTAATTAGTAGTAAAAAAAATTTTTGTAGCAGTACTAAAAAAGTTTATTGCCTCTCCAACTGACCATTCTTATTTTTTAATGGTTCTTTAGGTATAAAGTGAAATATGACTTTTCCATGAATTCACGGAGGACTTCTATTATTGGGGGACTTTATTAGTTAAGAAGGATGAGGATGGAAAGAGCATGGCCTTTATGTGAAAAGTTAGATACCGCATAGGTGGTCTCGGGGCAGGACTACCAACGAAACAAAGATTAGATCCATGTCTCCAATCCACTTTCAGAGTACGGTTGAGTTGAAAAAGAAAAAAGATAGCAAAAATGACCCTACGAAAAGGTTCACAATATTGAAAACATAACAGATCCCGGTAACACCTGCATTATTGGCTCGTAAATAAAATCTTCTCTTACAAAGAAGACCTTAAAAGCCAGATGCTATCAGGATGAACAAGTACATGCGCCAAACAGTTTTACACCCACTCGGTATAAACCAATGCAATTTTTTTTCCAGTATATGCCTCCAAAGTGAATAACTTTATTTACACAAAAATTGCGGGGAAGCTCAATAATTTACAACGGATAAAATCAAGAAAATGTAACAAAAAACGTAATGTACCCACATTTCATATGCGTTGCACCGAGGGGTGAAATGACTCTTTTTGCCTTCTATTCCAGCAGAGAAAAGCCGCAGCTGCAAATCCGGGACCAAAGTATCTCTCAAATGAATGCCAACCAGCTTCATGCTTTTTGATGAGTCGCACAAACAAAATCATCACCCATATCAGATCGATCACTCCTTGGTGAGATATTCACATCGGAAAATCTTTTGCCACTGATCAACGTAAAACAAAAAATGACACAGCTTGAGCAATGATCTTATTAATATTAGTATTTCCAACTAACACCACAAAGTTGACAAAACCAAGCATAAAATAAGCAAAGCAAAGTTGGAAGAGAGCACACAGGAAGATCTCAGAACTTGCCTATGGCTACAAAATTAGATACAAGCAAATAACCTTATAACATATTGAAAATGACAAGTTATTTCTCACTCAATCCCCACCAAACTAAGAACATAACTTAACCATGCAAGTTCAATGTGTTCTCCCTATAAAGAATTTCTTTGAAGAAGTACAAAAGTGCAAGGTGACCAATTATCATTGAAATATTAAGTTTGGAAACAGAAAAACACTAAGGAGAAAAAAAAGGCAAAATTGTATTCAGGTAACAGGTACTCACACTTGGATGATGAGTCAACAACCACAACATGCATGGCATTGTTGTTAGGAGGAAGCTGCAATCGGAGTGGGTAAAGCTTTCCATTAAGTGGATTACGCGAGCAGACAATAATTTTCTCAAGTCCAGTTTCTTCCTCCAACCTATGTGTTAACTCCTGAACACTTGTTCCCATGAAAGTGAAAGAGGACTCCTCCCACGTTTCATCAATATAACCACCGTCATCAGCAATAGTAAAGTGGATGGTGCGACCATCAGCCTTTGGTGGTGAATGTGGAAGGCAATCAGAAGACTGCAAAGAAGACAGTGTAAGAATAAAACTAGAATAAAAAATGGCATTCAGTCATTCACAAATAGAAATTAAAAGAATTGAAACCTCTATTCTAGATAGCTCCGGATGTATTCCTGATGAAGAACTTGATGAAACCTTTATCTCTGGACGCTTTGGTGCAGAACCCGATAATGAACTTGGTGATCGTTCTTTGGCTGGATTAGGTGGTCTAGAGGGCGATTCAACTTGAATTTCAACAATATCCACCTCCCATAAAATCCATTCTTGAGTTGCACTTCTCTGAGGAATATCATGAGTTACAGAGTTCCTCCAAGGTGGCACACCCCCATTTGCACGTAGGTAATTACCATAACGTGTTCTTAATTTAATATGAAAACCTTCTCTGACAGGTTCCCATTCAAGAGATGAATCCAGCTTGGATGGAACTGTTTGTAGAACTTTGCGACCAGTCATACCAAGCAGAAAAGGAATATTGGAAGCTGTCAGGAAACGGCCATAACAACTTTTTAAACGTAGGTATCCTCCATCTAAGAACTCCACTGTCCACCTGACATTTTTAGATGAACCATTACGACCTTGCCACACAGATTCCTCATCATCTTCTGCTACTAAATACTTGTCATGGTGACTTCGAAGTCGAACAGCCTTAGCCTTATGAAATGTCCATGTATTTGTTATCTCCACAAATAACAAAAGCCTAGACATCAAATCTGACGATCCGTAAGATGACCATACAGGTAGACTAAATACACACAAGCAAAAAGCATATGAAGAACTGTCATGAGAAAATATCCATAAACTGAAATCATCTTCATTATGTTCATATGAAAGATTGAATTTCACTATTCCTGCATGTCATACTTCACCTCTGGAACCAACACTTTTCAACTACACATAGATCACAGTCATGTTTGTTTTCAGACTGAAGGATTCTTACTGTTTACTGCCTACGACAATGCATTGGACCTCCAAAGGTGTTCGGTTTTATATAACACTAAACCATCGAACCAGAAACAGTAAGTTCAGTACATGTTGGCTGACACACGATTTTAAGGATCATGACATAGATATCGCATATAACCCTCCAGTTTTCCCACTCAAACGCTTGAGTTTTAAACATTCTAAGCTGAATTGAACATTCGATAAATTATTACCCTTGGGCTCAACATTGGAAGTTTGCAGAAGTGATTTAGAAGTAACATGATTAAGAAGTGCAAATAGATAAAAGAACATTTCCTGGCCTATATAAAGTGGACAAGTAGCCATATATGGACCAAATAACTTCTGAAAGAAAAATGAATGTCCAAATCAATGAAGACAAATTTTGTCAAACATGTGTGAATTGAAATCACAAGACAAGAACGATCAACTAATTATACACACAGGTAACTAGCATTATGACCAATGAAAAAATGAACTTAAAAACCACCTCAACGAAACAAATCAAACCAAAGCAAGATGTAATTCACCCCAATCAAAGCTTAAAAGACACCACCAAACAACAAAAGGCAATAACCAAACAAAACCCGTTGCCATATATACAACAATTACTCTAAGACAACGGAAACAATAACATCTACAACTAACTCAAATTCATTCTTTTAGACGGAGCAAATCGTCAATCAAACCATTACCAGATGAATCCACCAATGAAACGAAAAACCCACCTCCAAAATTCAACCTTTCGCCCAAAAAAAACAGAAAAAAGAACAGTTAAGATATCAAGATCTTCCTCTCTCACCTTAGCAGTACAAAGATGAGTTTGTATCGTCCACGACACAGAGAAGGCGGCAACTCCCCCTGTCCCAAGTTCCCAGTACCCGAAGGATTGCAGGGCTAAGGAAAAGCCATGGAAGGAGGTCGAAAGAAAGTAGGGAAGGAGGAAAAGGCGGCGGGAAGGAGTAGTTGACCAAGGTGGCAGTGGCGGGTAAAATGGGTCGTTTTTGTGGTAAATGATAAATGTATTTTTTTATGAAGAATGATAAATGTATTTTTTTACATAAATGTTTTTTTAACTTTATTTTGGTGATATTCGACAAATGTTCCTATGGTAAGTTTAAAAGAGTCGAATAGTTCATAAAATATTAAATAATAATAAATTTATTTTAATCAGTTAAAATTAATAAATTATTAATTATATAATATATTATTTTAATAATATATTATATACTATATTTTATTTTATTTTTTATATTTTAATTTTTAAATTATTTAAAATTAATTATTATTTTTTAATTAAATCAATTTTTAATTACAAAAATATCACCCACTACTTATTTCCCATCTCCCTTCGAACTACTGCCTTCGCCCAATCCGATCCGCCCCCGTGCCCCATTCAACTTTTTGCCCATCGCCCAAAAAAAATAGAAAAAAAGAACATTAAATATATCAAGTTCCTCTTCTCTCACCTTAACAGCACAAAGACGAGCTTGTATCATCGATGGTACAGAGAAGGCGACACCTCCCCTTGTCCCAAGTTCCCAATACCCCAAGGATAGCAGGGCTAAAGCGCTCCTTGGTTAGACGCGCAATCAAGGAAAAGCCATGGAAGGAGGTTGGAAGAAAGTAGGAAGGAGTAAAAAGGCGGCGATAGGAAGGAGTAGTTGACCAAGGTGGCGGTGGCGGGTAAAATGGGGTGGGTAAAATGGGTCCCCTTTTGTGGTAAATGATAAATGTGTTTTTTCCTTTATGATGGAATGATAAATATTTTTTTTAACGGAAATGTTTTTTTGTGGTTTTTTTAAACTTTATTTTTGGTGATATTTGGTAAGTGTTCCCGTGGTTAGTGGTCCTTCTAAATCTAGCCTACAGTTCTAAAAGGACATCCACTCATACTATTAACTTTTTGATTTGTTATTCAAGGATCTCTGCACCTCTAAATTTGTACTATAAATTTATATTAATAATTTAATAAGATTAATTTTTTAAATATAAATCATATTTACATAATTTTTATATAATTTACAATTTAGCTCAAAAAAATACTAGAAGCATGTTAATCAAGTTATAGGTCTAAAAATTTATAAGAAAGAAAATGATTTTGATGAGCAAGTACGTGTAGTATTTATCTATCAATCTACCAAAGTCGACTTTGCAATATATATATATATATATATATATATATATAATATAAAAATATCAGTAATGAGTTTTATTAATCCGAATAAGTATTTTATTATCCACAAAAACTTAAGAAATTTAATAAACTTCAGAATTGTCTGGACGGTAAGCAAACATACTTAAATAAGTAATAGCACGTATGTACGACTAATATTTATATTCATACATATAATGCTTACGTCTTTACATCTTCTATATTACACCCATCACGGTACTCGAGTGATAAAAGGCCATAAATTTCGAAAATATACCCCGTTACGCAATACCATCATACTTCGCACTACTTAAAGGTTTGAGGAAGAAACATCTCGTACACATTCTTAGTCGTAAAAGTCGTAAACCCTCATATTTATACATTTAGGCTTGGGAGATGATTTAATACTTAATTTTTAGATCTCATCTTTCAAAAACCATCAAGGGATCTCAACTTTGAAGTTTTATTAAATATGTTCAGAAAACACAAATAAATGCCCGACATCGGAGGGATCCAATAAAACGCCCTCGATGTCGTCCTACGTCTAAAACACGGTTAAACTCGACACATAGGGAGTCAATCAAAGATCAAAGAAAGAGAGAGTCCTACGGACTTGTGTTCTAAGCTCCAAACGCATCAATATATCTACAACGAGTTCAGACTCCGTAACCTACACGAAACTCACTCCTAAATAAAATACTAACATCTCTATATGATGGATACTTATGGTATATGCTCACATCATCAATACATCCTAATAAATAAGAAATAGCTAAATAAACCTACAACTAAATGCCTTGCACGTAAATCAAGATATAATAATAAAAAATAATAAATAAATAAATACACTCATAAATAATTAGGTAAGTAATAAATACATGAACATAAATAATATTCTAATTATAAAATAATAATATAATTATGCTATATAAATACATGGATAAACATGAGTAAATATCATGTATACTCATATTACTAAACATATAAATAATTAATGAACAAAAAAATAAATAATAAAATAAATAAATAAATAATTTACAATTATTAATTAATCATGAAGAATATTAATATAAATATCAAATATATGAACACAAGACTAAATACGTATAAATAATAACACGAGTAAGAAAATAATTAATAATCAATCAATTAATTAAATAAAATAAGATAAATATGAACACAAATAATATTAATGAATAAATACATCATCAATAATAATAATTAGTCACATAATCATTAATCATAGTCAACAAATATATAAATAACATGAAATCAATAATTATGAATAAATAAATAAATAATTAAAATAATTAATACATAAATAAATACTCATAATATCTAAACATGCTAAATAATGTGAATATGCATCTAAACTAAGCTAGGGAGTATCGAGTTACTGAAATCAGTCCAAAACGGTTGAAAGCTGGCCAAAAATGAATTGAACCGGATCAACTCAGCTGAACCAAACCGAGCCAAATGGGCCAAACCAATTCCGTCTGGGTTAACCGAAAAATGGGCTGGTTTGACTAGGCAGTGTTACATGGACCGGCAGACTCGGACACAGCTAGACGGTTGGTTAAACAGATCGAGCAAGCAAACATGGACGCAAACGCGGGAAGTTGATGCGAACGCGGGTATATGGGTCCGACAAGGCGGGAAGTGCCTGTCGCCAAAAAACATCGACAACTCCGTGGCTGGGGTCACTGCTGGTCAGCATCGACGGACCATGCGACGATGAACATAACGGTAGTGGTGATTGGTGGAGTTCGGCTGCTGGCTGGCCAAAAAATCGCCGAAAAGAGGGTGGAATCACCACCAGTGCGGCGGCATCACCGGTGGCGATTGCGGCTACGACGGTACTTATGGGTAGTCTTAAAATGGAGATCTTGGCAAGATGAAGATATGTGGGTGGTCAGATTGGCTGGATGTGACTCGCCGGCATCGAAAAATAGCTTCAACAGTGACGGCGACGGCGGCAGAGGCGAAAATAGGTTGTAAAAACTCCGTTGTCAATGACAATTGTGGTGGCGTCGGTGGTCGTGAGAGGTACGGATAGAAAACCGGCTGCGATGCGGTCATGAGGATGCTAATCTGGTGGTCAGGGGAGGCCCGAAGACTACCGGCGGCGAGCCAAAGTGGCTGCAGTGCTAAGGGTGAATAACTCTAAAAATAGGATAAAAACTTCTCAAAATCGATGGGGGAAGCTAGGCCGAGTGGATGGCTCATATTTGCCACGTGGCACGATCTGGATGTCTGACAACTTGTAGCTTAGTGGGACTCACCTATGAGTATTTGCAATATACATATTGAGACCATCCAAATTTAAAATTGACTCAAATCCTAAAAGTAACTCCATAGGTAAAAAAGGCTAAACTAGCTTCAAACCATTAATTCAATCGGGTAAAAATCTGTTACTCAATTAAGTAGGGGCACAATCTGGTTATCTGAAATCCCTATGATGCATGTAAATGAGATATCCTAAAAATCCCAAATAAATAATAAACGTTGTAATGACCTAGATATATGCCTAAAACCCTTACTAACTCATAAAAATCATATGTACTGATCGCTCATGCTCTTTTGTAGCCTAACTCAAGCTATTATCTACATATCAATTATACTTAGCCATCATAACATGCTTATATACCCATCTCAGTCTCATACTTATTGTCTGAAAATTGATCTGGCTCAAGCTTGCTCGAACGGACTCGAAACTGGCCCGAACCAATTAAATTACAAATGGGTAAAATTCTAACCCGAAACTGGGTTTTACAAAAATATTATTTATATTGTCAATCTATTTTAACAGTATATATTAGATTATTAATTCCAATCCCTTAATTGTGTCAGTCTACTTGTTTTAAAAAATAAAAAATAAAAAAAATATTTTTAATATTTAATAAAAAAAATATTTATAATTTTAAAATCTAGTTGAACCGAATTTGACCCAATTAAACTAAATATATTGCATTCTAACTATAAATATGATATGATAACAAGATGATATTAAAAACAATAGTTGAAGATCTCAAATATATTCTATAATAGATTATTAATTTCATTCCCTTAATTGTGTCAGTCTAGATGTTTTAAAAAAAATTAAAAAAAATATTTTTAATGTTTAATAAACAATTTATTTATAATTTTAGAATCTAATTGAATCGAGTTTGACCCAATTAAACTAATTATATTCTATACTAACTATAAATCTAATGTGATAACAAGATGATATTAAAAATAATAGTCGAAGATCTCAAATACTTGTGACTGTATTCGAGCAGGGTGTAATGAAAATCAAGCATACAGAGAGTTGGAAAAAAAATAGTTTGGGAGTAATATGTGTAGTTTTATTTTGTGGTTATTGTTTTTGAGTTCAAACAATGGCCGTCACACAGCTATTACAAAAATATATAAATAGTGGGTTTATATACAACATAATCAAACGAAAAGAAAAAACGGTGTGATGTTACGTTAATATAAAATAATATAAATTAACTGTAGTTATCATTCATCAATGTTAACCACACAATATATTTTTTTTTTATCGGATGTCTCCAAGGGGAAGACCATACAATGTACTTTTGGTAACTCAATATTAGAAAAGATGAATGAGTAAACAAGAATGATGATATATAATAAAGCAGATAAACCAAAACTATGTTGAATGAGGCATATAATTAGGGCTTTTTAACTACATTTGAGTTTTAACCCCGCTATTTTTGGAATTATGTAGAATAATTATTTTTTAGTAATGTTTTACTAATTATAATCTCCAGAATATATATATATATATATATATATATTTGTTGGAGTTATGATGGGATACATGATATTTGATACAAAGTTAATTTTTAATCAAAATATTTGCTTACCAAATGTTAATTGAACAAAACATTTACACAAGTCCTACTAGGATACACAGAAGTTGTGTAGCAAATGTTAATAAATAATTATAAGTTCACTGCACTAATTTATTAAGCTAAATAATCATAGATAACAATGTAAGCACAACAAGAGTGCGAATTATAAGCCTAACAAAGGTTAACAGGCCGGTGCTTTGGTTGCACAATTTGGTCCATAATTTTAACAAAATAATTAATGTTAATGTTTGTGCCTTGTGGCATAAAACAGTGTTTGGTGAAAAAATTAGATAAAATTAATAATCTTAGAACCTTGCCGAAAAGTTCCGATTTTGAATAGTTGTGCGGCGGAAATGGCGAGGGTCCAAGACTTCATGCCGCCGGTCGCAGATGGAAAGCTCATGTTTGGGGGTTTGGGACGAGGGAGGAGGACAAGGTGAGGCTGGACCGCTGGAGCACTTCTGGTTGACGTGGTTGTGAGTGATATAGCTCGCAAACTCCATCTATCAGTTGGATATGATCAAGTATTTTTTTATTATTTTACAAATAATTACATCACATTCTATACTCGATAGCAACGAAAATGTTAATTTTACCTAACACTATTTCCTAGCTTGTGACAAAATTTATATTTCAAATAAAAAAAATTGTTCAAGATTTCATAGAATTTTTTATTATCCAACCAAACAGGGTGTAAAATAATATCTAAATTCTCAATTACAACAGCTACAACAATGCTCCGTTACATAAATCATTCAATAAGGAATACGATAACAAAATTAATTGGTGAGGGAAAATCGTGCGGCTGCATTCTTGAGTTCATTCTCTTCAACACGTTCAACTAACTTAGAGTGATGATTTCTCTGTGACGATTCACAGCTGCATGCATAGCAATCTAATAAATTCACCATATAAAATAAGAGATTGCATGGTACGAGCAATACGAGAACATGGTAAATTCAGCCATCACATTATTGTATTTTTTTTGTTATGCGGGCAAACTTGCCCTCATCATTCTAATTCAAAAAATCACAAGACTAAATAATAATTTTTTACCCAAAATAAAATAAAGAGTAATCAAATATAGATCATATATAAAACGAAATGAGAAATGATACCTGGACTCGTATGCTTCTATCTTGGAGTCGATAAACAGTTTTTTATTATGATCTGCTACATTTTCATTTTCGATATAAGGAGATACCATATTATATTCACCGCCATGCAAATTACCATTGCCCATCTGAACTCGAGAATCACAACCAAGATTCATCATATTATTGCTTCCATAATCTTCAACAGACTCGTCATGCTGCGTCTGGAAAAGTGCTAAAGTGTTCGGAACAGAGTGACCTTCGTTGATTTCATGGTGATGATGTTGTTGCCTGCACATGGCAAGATAGGCCTTCAGCAAGTCTAGTTCCTGCTGCGTCTGTTGTATATGCTCTTGCAAAGCAACGATGATACCGACGCAGCCATGAACGGGGTACTTATCCCTGGCATTCGCCTCGTAGATGATCGATCTCATGGCTTCCTTCCGGTCGTCGACATGGATCTTGTTGAATATCTTCATTATGTTGCTGACACCAAACAACTTGTGAGCGTTCTCGAATGTTTTAGGGTCGTTGGGGGGGAAGTAAGGGGCG
>JAVDBV010053502.1:0-14459 GCA_032619315.1 Piper longum
AGCCCCCCCTTTTGCTTCAACACCACCGGGCTTTTTATAGAATTGGGATAACCCCTGGAGGAGAGATTTCCTCCGGCAGTTGTAAAACAGCGTCTACCTCTTCTTCTGGCAATTCTTCCTCCGGCAGTTGTGGAACGAGCGAGACTTTTTCTTTGAAGCGTTGAAATCTTCGGTGGATAAGTATGAAGATCTTAGAAAATATCCGTATACATATTTTAGAAAATATCCATTTAATCGGATAAATACAAAATTTTAAAAAATATCCACGTGGCCGAATAAATCTGTCCAAACATATTTTAAATTTTAATTTAGGTTATTCGATTAAAATAATAATTTAAATTTAATAATTAAAAATACATAAAATTATCTCTCCTCTTTCGGCCATAGCCTTGGCCGGATCTAGCCACGCACTAACGAAAGAGGAGAAAAAATATATTTTGGCCAAGAGGCACATCCAGCCGCATGACCTTATGCAACCCAATCCAATCAGATTAAAAAAAAAATCGAACATCAAAGGATAAAAAAATAGATGCTAAAAAATGCATAAAAAATAGAGCAAATAATACTAAGTCACATTTAGTATATCTTGTAATAAGAATTAATTTGTGGACTGGCCATGTTATACAAAATTTTTAAATTTATAATAATAAAAAAAAAGTAGATATTATAGGTTTAGAATACTATATTTGCTTTAAAAGATGGAATACTAAACTAATATAAAAACTATATATGTTTAGAATGTAGTAATATTATATGAAGTCTATATTCTTTGTCGCTCAAATATATTCAATATATAATAAGAAGAGAATAATACATAATCCATATTAGAATAAAAAAAAAAATAGTAGACACTTTTCAACATGCTACTTTGTTTACACATTTCGAGACGCAATGTTTATTGATTATCAAATTAGCATTAATTAAAAAGTATAATTATGCTATGTAAGTTTGTTGAAAGTCACATTCAACACCAAAGTCTTTAAAACATGTTAAAAAAATTTCTAACTTCTTTTCATATATAATTAAAAATTAATAACTTCAAACATTCTAGTAGGATGTTTAGTTGAAAATGAAAATCCACATATATAATTTTAAGAAAATATTGTCACAGGAATTTTTCGTTATAATTATATAATATTAAAACAATGTTATTATTTAGTTGTTATGATCATTGAGGGAGTTTTATTCTAATATTTTAAAAAAAATTAAAAATGGGAATGCTGCGTGATGAATGCCACTTTATATTTTACCAACGGCCTAAAAAAGATCGTTTTTTAACGGCGATTATTATAAAATAAATATCTTTTGATGTTTTACAAAATTTGCCATTACTCGGGCCGTTAAGGGTCCGATTATCCGGCTAGGCCCGAATCCCCGAATGCACCTTTTAAAAAACTAAGTGGCGTCCGAAGATACAACGGTCATATTTTGCTCATTTCGTGCTCTGAGTGCTTTGCTTGTGTCGGAATCGGGAGATCAGAGGTGAAAAGTTTCCTTCTTTGCAAAAGATTTTCTTTGATTTTGTGATCCAAGATCGATTTTTGATGTGTTTTCTTTGGGTTTAGGAGCGATTTGTGTTCAGCAGGGTTAGGATTTGTGAGATTGAAGGCGGCAAAATCTGTTATTTTGCAGTAGATTAGTCGATTCTGTGTTCTGGGATTTTTTTTAAATTTTGGTTGATTTTTGTTTTTTTTTACCATGAAAGGTAAAATAAGCCGTTTTTTTTTGGGATTTTCTTGCAAGTATTTATGTTCTGTTGTGTAGAAATGGCAACATCAAAGGTAAAAAATCCGTTTTTGTTTTGTTTTTTTTTTTCTCTCTTTTAGTATCGAGGTGTGCTCTGTACTTTGTTGTTTTGGTCATTCCAAGAACATCATACCCGTGTTTGTGTTGGGGATTCTGTGGATTGTGGGTGTTCCGCCTTTTTGTGGATCGATTTTTTACTTGGAAATTCGGGAAATGTTGAATTTTTTTTTGGTTTTCTGTTTATTCTTGATAAAACACTTATTATTCAGATTGTTGTTGTGCGGTTTGTTTTTCTGGTTGGGTCTCTGTTGTTTGATATCATTCACAAACACTTTTCGACTTCTATTGTCAAAGTCGTGCAAGGATTTCTGTTCTGTTGTGTACAAATTGGAATATCAAAGGTTAAAATCCGATCTTGTTAGAGATTTATGGTTTTATTTTTTATTCTTTTCCATTGCGGTTGTGCTTTTCTTTGCTGTGTTGATCATTCGAACAAGAAGACCATAATCGTATTTGTGTTCGAGTTTTTCTTCCACACTTTTTTTCTTTTTTATAAACATCGGTTCTGATTGTTATTGTGCGCTGCTTGTCGTGTTTTTTTCATTAATATCTTTCCCTCCATAATCGGTTTGTGGGGTTGCAACTGGTGAATAGTGGACCTGCATACACAAAAATATGATGCATTATGTACCTGTTTTGAATGATCATGTTTTAATCTTCCTCAGCAACGTATATTGTCATCCTTAGCTGTTAAATATTCAGTGTTCATAGGACTTTTTTGGCGAAAGGTTGGAATATTTGGTTGTTCCTGAAGTCTTACATGTTGTCTGAGGAAAGATGGCTTCTCAGTTCTCTGCGTTTCTTGATAATGAAAACGTAACAATGAATGCTGGTATGCTTATTTTGCCTTCGTTCTCTCATACTTGTCTCAGTCAGTTGTTAGATGCAAGTTTTTCTTTTCACTTCACAAAATTAACTCTTGGTTTTCAATGATATCAGGAAAAGCTTCTCTCAGGGGGGAGAATGTTGATTTTGTGAAGGGGTCAAAGAACATGAACAAAAGCAGGAAGCCTTTGGGAGATATTTCGAACTGTCATAAAATAAGGCCTCCTCTTCCCAACGAGAAACCTGCCAAACCTTCTACCAATATAAAATCCGTCCTGAAGAGTAAATACCAGGGTTCCTCGGAAGCAAAATCTTCGAAACGTGAAGAATGGGCCAATGAGGAAATTGAATACATGTTTTTCCCATGGGTAGAACAAATGGAGAGTGAGAAAGAGCTCTTTGAGAAAAGTAAGTTTTCTTTTCTTTTCTTTTTTTTCCTATTCCCTTTTCCTCTGTCCTATCACTCCTGCACTTAATTGCTAAATTACAATTGATAATTGCATTGTTTGAAATGATGCAGGGGTTGATGCTGCAGTGGATGATATAATGGCTGGTTTTATGAAATTGTGCAACCAAGATATACGGTTGGATTTTATGATTGTTGGTGGTGAATGTAAATCTAAGGTGGTAGGTTGTTTATTAAAATTTCATTAGTATTGTGTTCTTCTATATGATAAACTTTATATTGTGTAGTTCTTTTTCAAGGAAAAATGGACTTCTTTAGCTAGCATTATAAGAATATCTAATAAGAAGACATAGTCAATACCTGTAAAGTGGATACTATTTGCAAAGCTGATAAACTAAATGATTATTATTTCTAGATGGCTTGCAAAACTATATCTATTTTGTGTGTAGGATAATCCAGCAATATAATTAATGATCTTTAGCAACCCCAACGGATAGATGCACAGTAAGTCCAGCCTATCCCAAATATTGAATATAACAAGTTTCCCATATTCTAAAATTTAGTATCCAGTCTGTCTAATTCCTAACTTTGGCATTGATATAAAAAATAAATAAATAAATAAATCTAACTTTGACCTGAGTGTGCCAGAAACAACTATTCCTTAACTATTGGTATAATCTAGGTTGTTTACAGGATTTTTGGCAAACGTAAAAACTGCCATTGGAGAGCAATACAATGTTTTTGACTTTTTTATTTGTTAAGTTTGAGCTAGCAAAGTTTATAATTGGCTTTTATTCGGATATTGGTTGCAGGATGATTCTCGTGACCGTAAGGAACTACCCCTTGAGCTTGAGGAGGAACTAATGTTGCCACAGGTCAGAGCTGTTGATGAAAAATACTACGAGCCTGATCTTGATTACGATGAGCTCTTGACCTTGAATTTTGACCCAGACCATTTGAAGCTCAAGGATGAACCAGTAGTATGACTTCTTTATTTATTTTTATTTTTTTCAATGAGTTAACTGGTACTTGGGCATGTATTTTGTAACTATATAAGCATGCTGATTACTACCCCTTGAGCTTGAGGAGGAACTAATGTTGCCACAGGTCAGAGCTGTTGATGAAAAATACTACGAGCCTGATCTTGATTACGATGAGCTCTTGACCTTGAATTTTGACCCAGACCATTTGAAGCTCAAGGATGAACCAGTAGTATGACTTCTTTATTTATTTTTATTTTTTTCAATGAGTTAACTGGTACTTGGGCATGTATTTTGTAACTATATAAGCATGCTGATTACTACCCCTTGAGCTTGAGGAGGAACTAATGTTGCCACAGGTCAGAGCTGTTGATGAAAAATACTACGAGCCTGATCTTGATTACGATGAGCTCTTGACCTTGAATTTTGACCCAGACCATTTGAAGCTCAAGGATGAACCAGTAGTATGACTTCTTTATTTATTTTTATTTTTTTCAATGAGTTAACTGGTACTTGGGCATGTATTTTGTAACTATATAAGCATGCTGATTACTACCCCTTGAGCTTGAGGAGGAACTAATGTTGCCACAGGTCAGAGCTGTTGATGAAAAATACTACGAGCCTGATCTTGATTACGATGAGCTCTTGACCTTGAATTTTGACCCAGACCATTTGAAGCTCAAGGATGAACCAGTAGTATGACTTCTTTATTTATTTTTATTTTTTTCAATGAGTTACTGGTACTTGGGCATGTATTTTGTAACTATATAAGCATGCTGATTATGTTGTGTATATTGTTTCAGATGTGAGTGCGCTCAGTTCAAAGAGGGTATCTTCGTCGCCTTTTCAGAAGAGACTTTTTTGAGGCTTTGAAGCAATTTTCTCCCAGCTCGTACTGAAACTTGGCCGTTTAGAGTATTAAAATGTGATTACCCGTTTAGGGTATCTAGCACAAGACATTTTAGTAAAACTATTTCAAGATTTGTCTAGTCTTCCTGTGATTACCTTATGTATTAAACAATATCATTTTGTCAATTAGAGTATAATAACCTGATGGCAGGTTATCTTTTGTGAATATGGACGCAATCTTTCATTTACTTTTAATGTGTTTGAACTTCGACATAATCGTTCTTTGATTAGCAGCCTGTTTGACATACTCTTTTCAGCAGTAATATTTCTTTTGCATCATCTCAAACCACATTTAATGTGTAAGCTGTTTCATTTTTTTCGTCCGCATTCCATCATTTCGGTTTCTTCCGACTCTCAAGTCGGTCCCTTTGTGCGCATTTTCTGGATGTGTTTGAATTACTATGAGTGCAACTTGGTGCAGAAAAGATCAAAATAAAACTCTGAGGTCAATTGAATTGTTATTGAAAATCTGGTGGACATGAGCAACGAGCTTGGTTGGGAAGAAAGTGCCAGGGACCATGAAAGCACGAAGCTTGCATGGGTCATTGTCTAAGTGGAAGAAAGTCCACAGTTACAGTAGCCATTATGCTTGATGTGGCCCTGCAAATGATTCTTTTTTCTTTCTCCACAACAAATGATTCTTTACAGATAAGAGCTGTCACTCTTTTGGGTGGATGTCAAAACATGATCTAAGCTTGATCTCATGCTTGTGCTTTATTAGCTATTTAAATAAACCAAAAGGAGAGGCTGTTTCAATTAGAATATGATAGAATGTCCAAATACGAACAACTGGTAAGCTTTGAGGAACTCACCATTTGGCAGGGTTTTGTGTCAGTTATGATGAATGGATCATTACCAGTTTTTGCTGTCATACTTAGAAGCAATAAATCTCCATATATTGGTCTTAGTGCATATATTGGCCCCAGCCACTTACAAGTTTTGGTAGTTTTGGGATTGGCGGGGGTGACTATTGAGCTTCTTTGGCTTCTTCTGTAAAAATCTCGGGCTTCAATCTCACCAGCGCAGCTTATGTTCTACAGTAAGACAAGGGTATTGGAGACATGGGCAATGCAGCAATGGCTTTGATCATCAAGCTTTCAATGGTTCTCACAGTTGCCGGTTGGGTCTGTATATGGATTCTGATGCCTACTAAGCTGTGGCTCAAATCATGGCACAAGGCAGAAGATCAAGCAGAAAGAAGCATTTTTGGCTCCTACAGTAATCTGCCTCTTACCTTTTTTCAGTTTCATATCACATTCCCACGTTCACTAACACTTCTTATCTTGTTCGTGTTTAATTTCAATGTTGAACAGGTCTGTTCTTTGCGGTTTTATGTCTGCCAATCCTTTTGGCAGCCACTATAGGATACATTTACTTACATCTCTGGGCTGGTAGGCAGAGAACCCGGTGAGAATATTTAAGACAAGATTAAATACCCATTGATAAAATGCTTTTAGATTGTCTGATTCCTATTGCCTTCTAACTGCAGATTGAGCAAGCTAAGTTCTGTAATGAAATCATCCAATCCACTTTTTGTTCATCCCTTTGTTGGCATCATTTCTTCTGCCGAGCTTCTACTAGCAGTCCTGTTCACAACATTTCTTGCTTGGACATTGTACTCTCGTGTCTCAAATGATTTTAATAAAATACACCCTGTCAAATCTTTGAAATTACACAAGTAAGTTGGATATATTTATGAGAACCTGGTTTTAGCAGCATTTGACAATTATTAAATGAATGATGGACATTGTAACTTCTTGCTCAGATGGCAGTTCAAGGTGAGGAGGATTGGAACCCGCTGCGGATCACTAGCTGAGGCTTGCTTGGTCCTGCTTTTACTCCCAATATTGAGAGGGATGTCAATGTTTCGTGTGGTAGGGATCCAATTTGAGAATTCAGTGAGATACCATATATGGCTCGGCAATATGATGATAGCACTTGCAACTTTGCATGGGTTTCTTACCTTGTTTGTGTGGGGAGTCAAAGGCAAGCTTGCAGACGAGGTATCTTCTCAGCCTTATCCGTTCTAACTAGTACTTAGCAGAATATGGTACCTCTAGATTTCTGTTTTCATGGCTATCTACGGTTTCTGTTGTCACAGATTCCTCGTTGGCAGAAAACTGGAAGAGTGAACATTGCTGGACTGTTAACTCTGGCAACCGGATTGATCATCTGGACCACTTCTCTTCCTCAAATAAGGAGGAAGAAATTTGAGGTCTTCTACTTCACTCACCATCTGTACATTGTCTTCCTTGTCTTCTTCTTGTTTCATGCAGGAGACCGGCACTTCTACTCAATATTCTCTGGGGTTCTTTTATACGCCATTGATAAGCTCCTCAGGATAATTCAGTCCAGACAAACCACTGCCCTTATTTCAGCTTGTGTTCTACCATGCAGAGCAGTAGAGCTAACCTTCTTAAAGCCACCGGGTAATTGCAACCTCAAGTTATCCAATCTTATTGCTTAACGCAGTTTTTATCAGTAGATATCAATGGTTCAAGAATTATTCTTACATGCTATTGCCTCAGGTTTGAAGTATACTCCAACAAGTATTGTGTTTATCAAGATACCAAGGATATCAAGCCTCCAATGGCACCCATTTAGTTTAACTTCTAGTGCTGATGATGGGAGCAATTTGATGTCCATTCTCGTCAAGGGAGAAGGTGAATGGACTGATCAGCTGTACAAATTGATAGAAGACTCAGATAATGGTGATCTGGGGAGCATTTCTGTTGCAGTTGAAGGTCCTTATGGTCCACCAGATCTCTTCTATGAAAGGTAGTTTCTTCCATGTTAATTTTCTGTTTTCACATTTCTTTTGGAAGAACATCGATATGATTAGAAAGGAGCAGCAAAGGACCAAGAACTAATAACTATAAAACCATTGCCAATGCAGATACGACTGCCTGCTTCTGATTGCTGGTGGAATTGGGATCACACCCTTTCTAAGTATTCTACAAGATATGCAAAGAAGATATGGAGACAAGAACATCACCCAGATTTCCAAAAGAGTGAATCTGGTATATGTTGTGAAGAAATTTGAAGACCTGAGTATGTTGAGTTCGATTCACCAGTTGGTGGAAAATAAATTCAATGGGCAAAGCTTCCTTCGTCTGCACGTTTATGTGACCCAAGAAGAAGGGTATGGTGCCAGCCTTGAGGAGCTTCTACAAGGGCTACCTCAAAGCCGATGGGTATTTTTTGACAAGAATAATTCCGAGTACACCATGGCCAGACCTGCAAGCACGTTGTCGATGGCCGGAATCACAGCGTTATCTTCTGTTGCATATCTCATCTCCATCATTGCTCTGAGTCATGCCTTTCTGGGTTCCAAGGAAGGAAAAACCAGCAAGAAAAGTCCGTCATGGATAGCTGATTTCTTGGTTATATCTTCATTCAAAATAGCCATGGTTTGCAGCATATTTGCTTGTATTCTGCTAAGGTGGACAAAGAGCAGAACTGAGATTAGTACACTCAATCAGAAACTCGAAAACCTTACAGAGATGCAAACACTTGCAGATGGACAAAGTATAGGGGAACAACATGAAATTCATTTCCATAGAAGGCCATATTTTGAAGGTACAATCAAATCATTGTCATAACTTTAATTCTCTACAATTGTGTGAGTACTCACTTAGTTCATTCTTTCTATAGATATACTCCCCAAATTCCAATCGGAATCGGAAAGATCCAACATTGGAGTTTTGGTATGTGGACCAAGTTCTATGCAAGAGTCGGTGGCATCAGCATGTAGATTGCACAATTGCAGTGGTAGAAGAGACAATAAAAGATGTGCGGACTTTTTCAGTTATCACTCACTAAACTTTGCACTATAACCAGAGAATCAATGGGCAATGAGAGGATAACTTTTGACAAATATTGGACAGATGATAAAATGTTTACAAGGTGTAATGGTTTCAAGTAACCATTTATAGAATCTGTAAAATCATATGAACAGTTGTCAAATGAACCTCTTGGCTCTTACAAAGCATCAATCTGCCTAAGAAGATAACAGCGTGCACAAAAGCCGAGTGAGTTATATGTAAGTAAAAATACCAGTTTATTTGTAACTTGATCACTTGTAATATGAGATAAGGTTGGTGCTCTTGCACATTGGTTTTATAAATGGTCTCATGGTTGAACTGTTGAATCCATGATCAAACAATTCCAAGTCCAAGATCATAATTTATCCCGCCCATGCGCATTGTAGAAAGTGTACCTACACAACGGATTAGATCGAAGGCATTATCGTAGGTTGATTCAACTTGCAATTAGGAGAAGAATAAAGATCCATAGCTTAGATTCCAAAGCCAAGCACCGGCAACCGTATTCACCAGCTCACTCCTTAAAAGAATTGATGTAATTTTTTATTAGTCTTATTTATGGATAATCCAATAAGACTCTTATACGAATATCTATTCCCTAATATAAACTCATACCATAAATAGGTGATATATTTAAATAATAATTATGGTTTTATTATGTCAATCTCCCTAAATAGGAGAGTCCTAATAAATTTGAGATCTCCCCAAATATTGGACGTGTTAATACGCCCAACAATAACAATACTGTTGTTTGTCGCAAAACAAATACTACTTGCTGAACCGCAAGACAAGATCCATGTACCTAGCTTCAATAAGCAAATTGTAGACTATCCAAAAGAGCAGTCAATGACTGATCATCAACACAAAGCACAAAGATTACACCATTTTCCTCATTGGCAGCCTCATCCATAACTAAAAGAAGCCCTTTGCTATAGAGTCATGAAAGAATAAGGCTGGCAAAAGAGATGCCGGAAAATTTTGGTCACTTTTCTCCTCCACCTATGGAGCCCGGACAAGAGAAAAGATGTAGATTTCTATATTCTTTAATCTCGAAAGAGAGAAGAATCTATCACGAAGTTGATGCGGAATTCTAATTTATCACAATCAGCGGAATAATAATAATAAAGACAAAGATAAGATTAAGCACGATGAATATACAAATTTAACATAAAAAATCCTCATTTTATCGAGGATAAAAAACTATAGGACATACGATTAAAAGCTTCCACTATATTTAAAGAGATTATAACTCACCTTCTTACTTTGTCACCAACACCCAATACAATGAGATTGCAAAAGATCCACAACCCAAAACCTTCTCCCAACGAAGAACATAGATCTCCCTTCTCTCCCACTCTCATAAATTAGGGCTAGAATGAAAAATAACAAGAAAAATGACATAAAAAGTTGTCTTAGAACCATCCGGAACCACACACACAATTTTACCTGTATCCTGTCATCCCAGCGCTCGGGCATTCTACTCCATGCCATCTTCCTTCACCCCTTTTTTTCTTCTCCGTCGGTCGTCCTCTCCAACTCCAGCGATCCACCGAAAACAAATAAGGCTCCACAATAACAATCTCCTACTTGGAGACCTATTGCAAACTCCACAATTTCTAACCTTAGTGTTTCAAGTTTTCTATAGATCATGTTTTGTCCAATCCTTCACATTCAACACAAATATACCAAAGTTGAGCATAAGCTCAACTTCTGACCATCTATCAATTTTGTCAACATATCAACAAGATTCTTACTGCCCTCAATCTTCACCAATTTCAACTGACCATCCTTCAACAAGGATCTAAAGAAATGGTACTTTAAGTAAATATGCTTTGTCTGAATGAAATGCTATGTTCCTAGTAAGATGAATTGCACTCTGACAATCACTATACAAACTGCAATCAACTCCATCAAAACCCAATTCACACATCAATTGTTTAACCCAAATAAATTCCTTACTTGCTTCACTCATCAACTGCTTAACCCAAATAAATTCCTTACTTGCTTCAATAGCAACTACATATTCAGCTTCTGTTGAAGATAAATAATAATTTTCTGTAGCTTCAAAACTCATCTCACAATTGTTCTACCTATAGTAAAAACATATCCTGTTGTACTCCTATCATTATCTCTATCACCACCATGGTCTGATTTCATATAACCCCATACATCAATATTATCTCCCCCAAAACATAAATAATAAATAGAAGTGCCTTTCAAATATCTGAAAATCCATTTCACGGCTTGCCAATGTTCCTTTCCGGAGTTAGACATGACTCTACTTACAACTCCCACTATATGGGCAATATTCTGTCTAATACTCACTATAACATACATGAGACTCCCATTGGCTGAAGAATAAGGTACATTCCCTGTGCTCTTCTTTTCTTTATCTGTCTTAGCATCCAGCTCTTTTGACAACTTAAAGTGTCCACCTAGGGCTATAGTCATAAGTTTAGCATTGTCCTTGTTGAATCTTTTCAGCACCATCTCTACATACCCTTTTTGAGATAACCACAATTTCTCGTTTTTCCTATCTCGGATAATCTACATTCCAAGAAGTTACTTTGCCTCCCCAAGTCTTCCATAGAAAGCTTTCTTGTCAATTTCTTCTTCAAATCATTAACTTTCTTCATGCATGAACATGACACAAGAATGCCATCTAAATAGAAAGTGAGAATTAGAAAATTACCATCTTCATACCTCCGTAAATACACACAATGATTAGCATTACACCTAGCAAAACCAGTTTCTAACATAAAATTATCAAATGTCAAATACCATTGCCTCGGTGCCTGCTTTAGTTCATACAAACTCCTCTTTAGTCGGCACACTAAGTTCTCCTTTCTTTTGACCTCAAATCTCTCATACGGTTGCATGTAAATCTCCTCCTCCAAATCATCATGAATGAAAGCAGTCTTTATATCAAGCTGCTCTAAATGCAAATCTGTCACATCCACAATACTCAATATTGTTCTTATAGAAATCAATTTTACAACTAGGGAAAAAACCTCATTATAATCAATACATTTCTTCTGACCAAATCCATTCATCACAAATCTATCCTTAAATATCTTTGTCCTATTTGCCTCATGTTCACCCTATATACGCACCAATTCCCATGTATGATTTTGCTTCAAAGAAGACATCTCATCACCTATGGCTTGCTCCCACTTAAGACGAAATTCATCATGCATAGTTTCATAAGAATACTATGATTTTCCTGCATCAGTATAAAAAACATGATATAAAGGTAAACAATTTTTGTACTGACTTCTTTACACAAGTATTCCTCCTCAACTAAGGAATATCATCCCATGATAGAGAACTAACACGATGAGAATCAGCTTGTGATTCCTCATCACCTTCGGTCTCATATGGGCTTTCATTTCCATTACTCTCACATGTTGGTATCGCTTCATCCTTTAGTTCATCAAGTTCTATAAGGCCTTTCACCTTCACTTCTCCATTCTTTTCTTGTACTCAATCCTTGTACATGCAATATTCATTGAATACCACATCTCGGTTTCATATGACCTTGTTTTGCTCATAATCCCATAAATGATAACCATACTCATCACCATCATATCCAATGAAAACACATTTCTGAGACTTAGAATCTAATTTTCTCCTCATTTCCCGATCCACATGTGCATATACAATACAACCAAATGCTTTCAAGAAATAAAAATTAACTGTTCTACTATAATACCACCATCCAAAATACTTGATGGGATCCTATTGATCAGAAAAATTGTTGTATCTATAGCTACTCCCCAAAGTTGCAAAGGCAAGCCAAATGTAGTCTTATACTCTGAGCCCACTCCATGCTGGTCTTATTCATCCTCTTAGCGACCCCATTTTGCAATGGTTCCCTTGACATAATTTTCACCATTTTGATCCCATTTATAAAGAAATAATTATCAAATTCCTTATTGTAATACTCACCACCATTGTGAGGGAGCAGACACATTAATTTCAACTGCATTTTCAACAAGAACCTTCCATACCTTGAAAATTGCAAAGATATAGGATTTTTATTTGAGGGTATAAATTTACGTCTTCCTGCTCGAATTATCTATGAAGGTTACGAAATAAAAGTTACCATGAAAAGATTTCAGAGGTCGTATAAACCAACTCTAATCTTTCAAATTTCATCTCTTTACTATCCTTCATAAAGTTAACTTTTTTCTGCTTACCAAATACACAATTCTCATAGAAATCAAAGTTAGATTCCTTCATACCTATCAAAGCATTATTGGACTGCAAAATTCTCTTGCCACTCTCACTCAAATGACTAAGCATGTGAAGCAACAATGTTGCTTTTCCATTCTTTTTAGTTGTCAAAGAAACAGCATGATCAACTTGTATAGAGAGAAGATATAGAGTTCCAACTCTCTCACCTTCATCACTACCCATTGCTCCTTTGCTAATCTTCTACTGATTCTCTTTAGATGACACTTTGTAGCCCTTACTGTCCAACTTGCTAATAGATATAAGATTTTTTTTCAACTTCGATATGTGTCTCACCTCTTGTAGAAATAGTTTTCCTCCATTTTGCAACTTTAATTGAATTGCCCTCTTATCAGTAGTTTTGTATTCTTGCCCATTACCAATGGTTACATGCCCAAAATCACTTTGAACATAATTAATGAATCATTCCCTATGAGCAGTGCAATGAAATGATGTAACACCTCAAATCTGGTTCACACTCGTGAACCGAACTGGCATGTTACGGGCCCCGGTTAGGTCGGCTAACCCGAACCCAACTCGTACGGATCCAATCTCGGCGTCTTAAGATGAAGATTCAGGTTGTCACGCTTGCATGAATGTATAAAACCCTAACATGATACTACATAAATGACAAGCACATCAAATCACACATCAATACAATTACGATAAAATTAATGAAAATTCTAAAATATAACGAACAGAGTTTCCCCTAAAAATGCAATTAAGGGCCACCCTGTCAAAATAATATACATAAACGTATATACATATATCAACAATTTTATTCATGCAAAATCTAGCATACTGTAAACTCTTTCTCTGATAATTGGGTCTCAGCCCACCTGTGCCCTCTATTCATTTTTCTCGTCATGCCATCACGCCTTAGCAGTTTATCAGATCATCATGCTCTTCATTTCTTCTCATCAGTTCATATATAATAAAATCATAAACGAAATATTAAACAAACATCACCAAACATATGTGTGTGTGCAGAAGACCTCATTGCTCCTCCGTCCAGCTGGCGCATCCATCTCGTATTCGTCACCTACATATAGTACAAAAATGTCAGTAACAAACGTTACTGGTCCAAAATATAACTAATAATAAAATGGCTATGAGAGCAAACTCTCATATGAAAAAAAAATCCATAAACTCCTCATGAACTCTCTGAAGGGCATCTACTGAGGAGCCACTGGGCTGCAGACCCGGTAGCATCCCGAACTGACTGAACTACTGCTGTTATTGCCGCCCTTGATATTTTCTTCATTTTCTGGTCTCAAATCCTAAGCCCTCTCCTTACCTCCATATTTCTCCTGGCCTTGAGCACAAAGGCCGAGTACTCTCAGGCAGTCGCCATCAGTACCCTTTGAACCACAAGTCATGACATGCGCTGTACTAAATAGTACACGTAAACCTCCACATTCTCCGGGTGTGAGGAACTCAAACGCGGAGTTGTCAGGATCCCTCGGGAATGGAACA
>JAVDBV010053512.1:0-10937 GCA_032619315.1 Piper longum
GCCATGGCTTCAGACAAGGCATGTGTTCGTCTTCAGGTTGATGTTGGGGAGGACCCACTTCATCCCGACGGATCTTGCTAACTCCGCGTTTGAGTTCCTCACACCCGGAGAACGTGGAGGTTTACGGGTACTGTTTAGTACAGCGCATGTCCGGACTTGTGGTTCAAAGGGTACTAAAGCCGACTGCTTGAGAGTACTTGGCCTTCGGCTCAAGGCCGGGAGTAATATGGAGGACGTTGAGGGCTGAGATGAACGAGAATGAGATTTGACGCAAGACGCGAGAATGAGATTTGATGCAAGACGCAATAGATGAGATAGCGAAGGAAAGAGAAAGAGTTGGATAGGGGATGCTGCCGCTCGAGGGCGACGACTCCCGTTAGTGCCCTTGTGAGAGTTCTTGAGGAAGTATATGGTTTTTATTCAATAGGAGGGTTAGCTCTCCTGTGCCAGTTTGATATTAGTTATTTTCAAGACCGGTATTGACGGTTTTGTACTATATGTAGGTGATGAGTACGAGATGGATATGCCAGCTATACGGAGGAGCAATGAGGTCTTCTGCACACAAACATATATGTTTGTTGATTTAATGTTTAATATTTTGGTTATGATTTTATTATATTGAAACTGACGTGATGATGAAACATGATTATGCATTAAGACATGATGAGATGACGTGAACACAAATATATTGCGCAGTGAAAGTTTGATGGATTGAGACCCAAGTTCTAAAATGAGTTTATAGCATGTTAGATTTTGTATGAATGAAATTGTTTGATATATGATTAAATATACTTGCATATGTATATTCGACAGGGTGGCCCCTAATTGCATTTTTAGGGGAAACTCTGTATATGATATTTTAGAAATTTTATTGATTTTGATCTTAATTATATTAGTGTGTGGATTAGTTGTGTGTCATCCATTTAGTGTCATGTTAGGATTATTGTGCATTCATCCATTCATATCAAGAATCGTATATTCATCTTAAGACACTGAGGGTAGATCCGGATCGACTTAACCGTATCTAGTAGATTATCGAACGGTTCGGTCGCCGGTAGCGTTTCTGGGTCGGTTCACGGGTGAGCCGAGTCTGGGTGTTACATTATGTGCTTTTGATTCTAAATATTTTAATTTTTTACTTAATTTGTTGAAATTAAATAATTAAGTAACGTGGATAATTAATTATCTTATTTGTTTACGAGTTAATCTTGATCAATTTAATGCTCTAATATTTGAAGCGTTGTACGGGCTATTATGTCAAGTTTTGGTCATCACATTGCATCCAGTCTTTTGGTATGAAATTATACTTATATATAATTTTACCTTATCAAATTAAGATTGTCGGTTGTGATTTCGGGATCATCTTTAAATTATACATGTCTATATAATTACTTGAAATTTTGTATATTCCTTTTAGGAGCTCTGGTCAGTATGAGCCAATGTTCGACCTCCATGAACCAAGCGCAATCGCGGTCAAGGAATTAACTGAGCTCGACATTAGACCACACCCTTAAAATTATTTAAAAGATGAAATACATGAGGTTATGCCGAAATAGGTGAAAGGATGTAATGATGCAAAACAACTTATTATGTACTTGTGACACTGAAAGGGTGAGTTAATGACAAATATTGAAAACCATAAGTCGTGAATCACGTAACGTGTGTGCACATACATAGGATTGTAGCTAGAAGGGACAACCACCCCTCTAGACATAATTTGAGCTCGACATAAGCTCATAATCACAACAAGATTTAATAAATAATGATATGTAATATATTGACTTATTTTTTTGTAATTTTTACAATTACACGATGATTTTATTACTAACGCGATTTTGTGACCGTAGGTGAGCAACTTCATATTGACGGTTGATGACATGGTTAGTAGTTCCCTTACTGACCATAGTGTAAGAATTGATAAATAAGATTGGATTTTCTATTTATATTATTTTGAGTTATAATTATTACTATGAGAATTGGTTTGGAGGCTCTAGGACTTTATTTCTGAGTTATTAGTTTATTTTGTGCCATTGCTTGCATAAAACTATCTTATATTATTTTTATGGTTAATATTTTTTTAAAAATATTTAAATTTTATATTTAATTATTCTAAATTATTCTCGTTCAATTATACCTCATACTTAATGTTTACCTGTTTTGCCATGTTATAATTCATATGCATGTATTTTTATTTTTATGTCGTTCCATATTTTGGGTGATCACGGGCCAGCTATGAAGGGTCGTTGCATGAAGCATGTTAATTGTTAACTCTTCTATTTCCCAAGGATGACTGGAAAGATTCTCAACACGATTTTGATAGGAACAAAAGTGGTAAAACTTATAAGAAAATAACTTTTTTAAAAAGAAAGCTTTATTCGGTATAATAAGCTAAAAATAATTTTGTCATAATAAATAAATCTTCTTTCTTTGTCAAGTTGAATAGTATAAATTATTAGCAAGTCACATACATTTATTGTAACTCGCAAAAAAATCGATTTCGTGGGTTAAGATTGACTGCCAGTTGGGAAAAAAGAATGTGACCATAGCCTCTATTGCTGTTATGTACATTGTATATATATTGTTGTGGCATAATTCAATTTTTTAGTAAATAAAAAATAAATGTATCATGAGGCGAAAGGTCCGACTAAGAGTACTCCTCTCAATATATATATATATATATATATATAATGAAAAAATAAAACTTGTGTTAATTAAACCTCTTATAAAGGATTTAATACTAAAATTCCATTAAATGAATCTTTTGTAGAAAAATTAACTAAAAAATTAGGAACTTTACAAATAAATGAATCTATTAAAGTAATAAGCGAGACAGATAATAATGAAGAATTAATAAATCAATTTAGCACTGATAGGATTGAAATGGCTAAGCAAGTAGTAAAATAACCTCTTTCTACAAGAAGATATTATTACCCTAAACTAATGCCTGCATCTATTTTGTTTGAAGAGAATTCTATTAATTTTACACCATTATATGATAGTAAGTATATATACGAATAGAATATAGATGAACAGTCAAAATACCAAATCATAACTGCATCATTTATTAGAAAACTCAATATATTAGCTAATCGACTATAAAAGTTCCTAATTCACTTATTACTTTGTATTATTGGCTTAGCCCTTATGAAGATGGTATATTTAATAAAAAAGAGATATATAAATGCTAGCATTTATATTTTATTAATTATTATTAAAAATTCAATATATTAGCTAATCGATTATAAAAGCGGGGCTAAAACTTAGAAAAAATAGATTTGGATCGAATAAAATTATAACTAATCGAGAGTTATAAATTATACACCAAAGAAGGTCATCAAAATTGTATGTGATTGGTGCTACGATGAGGCTAGCGCTTTTAGCCCCCTTGAATACTCTGCTTTGGAAGGACCTTGTCGGTGCTAGGATGGGGCCAGAACCCGAACAAGCTCCCTACAACAAAACTTAACAACAGCATCGAACAAAACCGATTGATGTTATCCGATGCAAATAAACATTAGTGTCAGATTTTCTGACACATTCATCTGATGTACATGCACTAGACGCAAAAAATAATTCGTTCGGTGGGTTTGACACATTCTTCATTTTGTCTTGGGCCTTCCTGATGCAGTTTTTAAATGTTTATAAAAAAATGAATGAGTTAATTGTATTTGCACTGGAATTATTGAGACAATATATATTTCGACGCTGATTTGGATACTATATGTCTGGTTTTTATGTCAGATTTCTATCGCATATTCAACACAAAATTTTATTTTCTTGATGATAAATTCATTTGATTTATATTTATCTATTCAGAAAATAATGCATACCTGTCAATAATAACTATTTGTAAACCACAAATTAAAATTCATTTCATCTATAATCAGTTAGCTTCGTAAATAGAAAATAAATCTCTAAGACTTAATAAGTGTAAAGCCCGGGCTTCTTGCCTGACAATTTTAGTTTCAATTTTGTCATTAGATCAAGTTGTTTGCCCAACTCTTCTTGTCCTGTGCTTAAGTATGGTATGTACATGCGAACCACAACTTTAGTCACCCCCGCTGCTCGGCACCATCTGGCTAGACATTATGCTGTGATGACTCTCTCTTTTTGCTTTTATTGGAGACAACTCTAGTTTTATTTAGGACTGTGTCCCTTGTGACTCTAGTTTATTTGCTATGTGTGTGGAACCCTTTTTGGACAATCTTAGACCATGTGGGATAGTGACGCAGTTCCCAAGGTCAATTCGATAGGGTGAAATGCGCACAGTGTAAAGGCACCTTGCCACCACCCTTGTGCTGGTGCCTTAGGGCTTTCAACCCTTTTCTTAGATGCAAGGACGCCCTACTTGTGCCCTCGTGCCCAAAATTATGGTTTCACTCATTTTCAGCTAGCACAAAGTGCCAGTGCCCTTGAGCCAAGTCGTGTGCCTCGCCATTGCATGTGGTTGGTTCTACATGTGCTCGTGGTTTGGGTCTGAGCTTGCCATGGTCTAGCTTGGTAGAGGCCACCGCCCTTGCACCAGGACAAATTTTCTGCCTATAAATAGGACCTCTTCTCCACCATTTTCACCCTTTCTCCTCCTTGCTCTAGCCATCCTCACCTCCCTTCCCGTCTCCTTCTGTAAAACCTGCAACTCGAGTTAGACCGTCATTTTCAGTCGGTTTAATTTCAAAACACGTGTATCGAGTCGAGACCGGTCTTGTGTTCTAAATTATGAGAGTCATGTGTGCCTAAGTATATGATGATAACGTCAGTAATACAGTAACAGAATAAATTATTATAATATATGAAAGTACGCTAGATTTTTCTTTCTTTATTTTAATTAGATTGTAAAATTAATTTTAGGCCGAATAAGGCATTATGACGCATTATGAGTAGTTTGGGTGTGTTATTAGTTATAGAGCATGCCATTGTAATGTTCTGATGTGTATTACATTTTATGAGATTTTTCCCTACTTTTCTAGATTTTTAGAATTATTACTAGTTAGTATTAATTTTTTGCAGTCAGAGTCGAGTCAAGTTTTAATTATGAGACGACCATTCGTTTTTCTTACTAACCATTCATTTTTTTCACCGACCACTTGTTTTCTCACCGACCACTCGATTTCTTCCCCCTTAACATCTATATATTCCACACTTCTGACACTGTCATCATCTAGACACCACCGTCCTCCTCACCCAACTTCTTCTTTTTCTACCTTCCCTTTCCCCCACGATCCTTACTCGAGCTAGCCACAACCTTGTCATTGTCGCCGCGTGACTGATGATTAGGTACAAAAATTTATCTGATTTTATTTGATTGTTTTAAGATTTTTGTGTGATTGGAAATAGGTGTTGATTTAAAATTAAAATGCATGTTAATAAATGATAATAATAAATTAGAGTTTGAATTTAAATGCACGTGATATATGTTGTCTTGGATTGATGAGGAATGTATCATTCATACATTATACTGGGCGTTAGTATTTAGTCTTGATGTATAGGTATGAAGTAGGAGTTCGCTGCCTAGGCGCATGGACACGATTGGAGCTTCTACAAGGTCCGTTAGGATTTGTTTCTTATTTTACGCTCTTCTCTATTGTATATTGTTTTATTACTTACAGGACGAGTTAAGTGGTGTTTTATTTGATCGTACTTAACTCAGGTCATTTAATCGATCGATCTATCAAATTAATAGCCCTCAAGGATGAGATCCCTTGAGTATATTTTCAAAAAATTAGATCCACCCCAATTTGCATTCGAGCCTATTATATAAATCCCTTCCTAGACCTATATACAAGTAGTTTTTGCATTTTTAGTAAGCCAAAAAAGCTGACAACCATATGTGTCAATCAAAGCCGACAGTCATATGTGCTAGTCAAGCGGGTATACAGAGAGGGCTTAGGATATACATATAGTCCCAAGGAACCAAATAATGAAATGAAAAAATGCTGAGAGAAGCATCAACAGCAGAAGATCAGTCAGTTCGGTTATGAATGCTGCCGGGTCTGCAGCCTAGTGGCTCCTCAGTAGATGCCCTTAAGAGTGTTTATGAAATGAAAGTTAGCTTTCATTAGCCAGTTTATTAAGTAGTTATATTTTTGGACGAGTAACACTCATTACTGACGTATTTTTATAATATATGCAGGTGATAACCATGAGTAAGATGAGCCAGCTAGGATGGAGGAACAATGACATATCTTGCACGCATGCACATGCACCGATCGATTTTTTTTTTACTGTTTTAATTATGTTATGTTATTATGAAAAATGAAAAACTTATGATTGCGGTAAATAAAAATAGATAGTGATATTATGATTTAAAATAGATTTTAGTGTGCAAGTCAAATGATAAAAGTGAAATGTGAATAGAATGAATAAGTGGGTCAAGACCCAAATGTCGTGAATGCTTTGATGTGATAGAATTAAATGTATTTGTGAAAAATATAGTACATATACATGTCTATTTTATTATTATTTTTAAATTTTTAATAATCTTATTGCAATTGTTGTTGGTGTGTAAATTGGTTTTCATATCTTTCATATATTAGCATGTTAGGTTTATTTTTGTGCATCCATCCATGCATAATGATAGACATCTTCCATCTCGAGACGCCGAGAGTCTATCTACATGGTTGGGTTTGTGTTATCCGACCTAACCGGGACTAGTGACATTCCGGTTCCATTCTCGAGTGTGAACCGGATTTGGGGTGTTACAATTTCGGTACCAGAGCAAACACTTGGTCGATTCTATTGGAAGATATTTTCATACATGATGTGTGTTCAAAGATTGCTCCAAGTCCAACTGGCAGGTATATATTTCTGTCCTTGTTATCATTGATTTGCAGATTTTTTTTCACTAGTAGGTAGTGTGATAGTGTTTTCAAGATTGGATCAGTGAGCAGGGGTAATGATGGTAGAACTCAAAGTACTCGGAGCAGGACACCATTGCCTCCTTCTCCGAGACAAGCTAGCCCTACTCATGTTTACAGCGAGCGGTGTCTAGCCAATCTAGAGCCGTGCCACCACCAGGAAATCTCAATTAGTCAAGCTAAGTAAGCCGCCATAGCAGAAGCCGTCGTAGTGGAAGCTGTCGCAGCATTAGAAGCCATCAGACCAAAATAGAGGCTGCCATTGCACAGTTTGCAGAGGTACAAATGCAGGTGCAACAGAGTCGGAGGAATTCCGAACAGAACTACGACAAATAACTCTCACAGTTGCACATACAAAGAATAAATTAATTGTTGATGACGAGGCACGAAGGGAGCCTGCAGTTCCCATGAACCCTCCACCACCGCCTCCTCCATTGCTACATCAGGGCGACACACTCGCAGCATAGTATAGATGCTTCCAGCTACCCCATTGCATCAACAAAGAGGCCACTAGAATCAAGGGTAGGGACAAAGAAACGGTGGTCAGCAGTCACCGTGACAACAACAAAGGGGTCTGAATGAGAGAGGAATGATGGCTGCCATGACAAGACAAGAATAGCCTACCTTGGATCAAAGAGGAATGCAAATAACACCATCAATAGGACAGCCCACTTTAGCACCACCATGGGCAGTAAGGATGCACACAACCACAATTGGTGAACCACTAGAGGATATGGCAGATCTGACAGGTATGCACATATAGCTACGAGAGTAAAGCCACTGATTGTAAAACTTCTGACTCGAGTTAGGGTTTAATAGTCTGAACTGATCGGTTTGACCGTTATTTTCAGTCAGTTTAATTTCAAAACACGCATACCGAGCTGAAGCCGGTCTTGTATTATGAATCATGAGAGTCATGTGTGCCCAAGTATATGATGATAACGTTAGTAAGACAACAACAGAATGAGTTATCAGAATATATGAGAGTACAGTGAATTTGTCTTTGTTTATTTTAATTGGATCGTAGAAATATTTTTAGGCCAAATAACGCATTAGGACGTGTTACAAGCAGTTTGGGTGGGTTATTAGCTATAGAGCATGTCATTGTAATGTTGTGATGTCTATTATGTTTTATGAGATTTTTCTTTATTTTTTTGGATTTTTAGAATTATTACTAGTTAGTATTATTTTTCTGGAGTCATAGTCGAGTGAAGTTTTAATTACGAAACAACCATTTATTTTTCTCACTGACTATTCATTTTTCTCACCAACCACACATTTTCTCACCGACCACTTGTTTTCTTCCACGTTGACATTTATTTATTACACACCTCTGACACTGTCATCATCTAGACACCACCATCCTCCTCACCCAACTTCCATTTTCTTTATCTCCCTTCCCTTTCCCCCACGATCCTCACTCGAACCGGCCACAACCTTGTCACCGTCGCTGCGTGACTGACAATTAGGTATAGAAATTTGTCTGATTTTATTTGATTGTTTTATGATTTTGGTGTGACTGTAAATAGGTGTTGATTTAAAATTAAAATGCATGTTAACAAATGATAATAATGAATTAGAGTTTGAATTTAAATGCATGTAATAGATGTTGTCTTGGATTGATGAGGAGTGTATCACTCATGCATTATACTGGGAGTTAGTATTTATTCTTGTTGTGTAGGTACTAAGTAGGGGCTTGCCATCTAGGCACGTGGACACGATTGGAGCTTCGACTAGGTCTGTGAGGACTCGTTTCTTATTTTATGCTCTACTCTATTGTGTATTATTTTATTACTTACAGGAAGAGTTAAGTGGATCCTACTTAACCGCATTTAAACTATCAATCTTCCGGATGAATAACTCTCGAAGATGAGATCCCTTGAGTATGTTTTCAAAAAATAAATCCACCCCAAGTTTTCTTCGGGCCTATTATATAAAACCCTTCCCAAACCTATATAGAAGTAGTTTTCACATTTTCAGTAAGCCGGAAAAGCCGACAACCATATGTGCCGATCGAAGTCAAAAATACCGATAACCATATGTGCCACTCAAGCGGGTATACAGAGAGGGTATAGGATATACATGTAGTCCCAATGGACCAGATAATGAAATGAGAAAATGTTGAGAGAGGCATCAGCAACAGAAGATCAGTTAGTTCAGTTAGGGATGCTACTTGTCTGCATCCTAGTGGCTTCTAAGTAGATAGCCCTTAAGAGTGTTCATGAGAAGTATAGAAATGTTTTTATTCAAAATGAAAGTTATCTTTCATTGGCCAATTTGTTATCTAGTGATATTTTTGGACTAATAACACTCGTTACTAACGTGTTTTTATAATATATGTAGGTGATGACCACGAGTAAGATGAGCCAGCCTGAACAAAGGAGCAGTGATGCATCTTACACGCACGCACATGTGCCGATCGAATATTTGTTTTGACTCTTTTAATAGTGTCATGTTATTATGAAAAGTGAAATACTTATGATTATGGTAATAATAATGGATAGTGATATTATGATTTCAAACTGATATTAGTGTGGAAGCCGAATGATAAACGTGAAATGTTAATAGAATGAATAAGTGGGACAAGACCCAAATGTCGTGAATGTTTCGATGTGATAGAATTAAATATGTGTGTGAAAAATATAGTACGTAGACATGTCTATTTTATTATATTTTTAAAATTTTTAATAATCTTATTGCAATTGTTGTTGGTGTGTAAATTGGTTTTGATGTTATTCATATAGTAGCATGTTAGGTTTATTTTGTGCATCCATCTATGCATAACGATAGACATCTTCCATCTTGAGAGGCAAAGAGTAGATCCACAGGGTTGGGTTCGGGTTAGCCGACCTAAGCGGGACCTGTGATATTTTGGTTCGGTTCTCGAGCACGAACCGGATTTAGGGTGTTACACCTTCCCACTTCTTCCATAGCCACTTCTATCTTTACCTAGCCCTCTTCAAGCCAGCCAAGGCCCCAGGAATGGTAGGACTTGGTATGAAGCCCCAAGAGACCTCCTCTTCGGCCTTTGTGAGGTAAAAGTCTCACCCTCTGTCTCATATCTGAAGTTTACATGTCTATTTAATTAATCTCTTTTGATACCTTTTTTATTTTTATGATATTTTATTCATATAGAACTCTTTCTTAGGAGTATTTATAAGTTATTTTCATCATTATTTATCAGTATAAAAATAGTTATGAATTTTCCAAGTTGTATGTGTAGTATGACACACTGATTTGGTAAATAATTTATATCTCATGCTGTTGGTCACCCATTTTCATTATTTTGATCTTATTATGTTTGTAAGAGCTAGATTAGTAACTTTTATTCACAATGTTTCATCTTCTTATACCAGTATGAGCATGCATGGGTACCAAAATTGACGAAAGATGGTGATTTTACTCCTTCCAGTAGCCTACCCGCAACTTTCCCCAATTTTTGCACCCGCCTTTAAGTAGTATTTGGATTATATCTTTTGCATGATTGTAGTTTAGGGTGTTAGCTATTTCATGGTAAAATATCATCCTAAAATTACCACGTTAAGGGCTTGAACAAAATCACTAAATGTGTTGGGTGCTTGTTGTGTTGTTGATCGGCTAATAATTTTGGACCAAGTAAAAAATAGTTTAGGTGGCCAGTGATTCCCTAGATCCGGTCACAAAATCCCTTACCCTAGTCATTTTGTGGTGAAATTTCATGTGACCTTGTGATCTGTCCCAGTAATATCACCTTGAAATTTGAGGGTCAATAGCTCAATATATCTTATGTAATGGTTTTCCCAAGCATAGTAGGTCCAGAAATGACCAAGCCAATGTCTTCACTTCCCGAGTGCACTAAGGCCCAAATCCATAGAGTTTGGACTTAAAGTTGTATAGGATTCAAGCCCATGGTGTTGGCTAACCTTACTATTTTACCAAGGCCCATTTGGAGTCTCCAAACTCATGAACGAAATTTAAGAAAATTATTATGCAGCCTAGGAACACTGTTCCAAGCACATAAAACTGACCTTAGTAGGCCTTGTTTAGCATGTTAACCTATGGACTAGTTGTGAAGAACCGAATATATATATATATATATATTCG